>JAULAV010002169.1:0-35998 GCA_030789695.1 Scilla litardierei | reverse complement strand
CTCGCGTGGAGAGCATCTGAAATGCCCGCATGCTTTTTGTAACACAGAGATCACTCTCGCATGGAGAGCATCTCGCATGGAGAGCATCTGAAACGCCCGCAGGCTTTTTGTAACACAGAGATCACTCTCACGTGAAGAGCTTCTGAAACGTCCGCAGGCTATTTGTAACACAGAGATCATTCTCGCGCGGAGAGCATCTGAAACGCCCGCAGGCTTTTTGTAGCAGGGACCATGACATGACAAGTAGAAAGGAGTTGTTCATTCTAGGGGTTCCACACGCATGCACACACAGATAGAACCTGGTGGTCAGTTGTTGTTGTTGTGCTTAGACTTCATCGTCAAGTCTAAGATGTCAAGGGGGGTCCCGAACGTATCATTTTTCACATCCGGTTCTCTTTAGTCGTACTTTTACAGTTTAAGAAAAGATGGCCTAAACATGGCCGAAAGTACCCAAGTGAGAAACACTTGCATGCGGTGGCGAGTGAGTCGTCGGTCTGGTTCACCTCGTCAAAGGGTGCGTCGGTGAGGGTCCGTCTGAAATGGGATACCGACGATGACAGATCGCGTATTTCATCAATCTTATTAGGGTTTGTTTCTAAATTTAGCGAGACTACCCTAACAGTTAAAAGTCGCATCTTTTTGGTTTGTTTCGCCTAAACGACGACTATCCTATATGCACAAATACTCAATTTCGTTTGTCGATGTCTACGGTTGAACAACGTTTTAAAGGAGAAGAACTGTAAACTTAGTTATCGTTGATGACTTTTAGATTAGGTTTTAGATTCGCTACGGTGTGGGTTCTTACTACGCGTTAGGGGGCTAACCTTTTCGGCGTTTGATCGTAGATCTGACGTCGGGTCTGAACGGCGATAGATCTGCGTCGTCAGCAACGTCTCGGTCGTGAGTAGCATAGCGAGACATGCACGGACTGCGATCGAAAGGCGAGAATAGCGAGAAAGGCGTCGGATCTCTCCGGTTGCGGGTAGCGCAATGGATCTACACGGTAGCGGCAACATCGGGGAAAACACGCGAGATCAGCGACGTGCGTGAACTCCTAGGAGCAAGGGGCGCTACCGAGGGTTGAAGGAGGTCAATGGGGGGTTGCTCGGCCTGGTGGGTGGTTGACGGCGGCGCCGCGCAGCGGTGGTCGGCCGTGAGAAGGCGAAAAGGACAGATTTACGATACCAGGTCGCTATTTTGGATCGCAACGGAGATGTGGGGTACTGAGGGGTTAAAGGGGTATTGCACTAGGTAGAGGGGGTCAAGTGAAGTCCAATGGTGGTAGGGTTATCACCGGCGGTGGCCGGACGGCGGCGGGCACCGACCTGGAATACATGCACAGGCTGAGTGGGTTTTGTGTGTTTTGAGAGGGAGAGAGAGAGAAGGAGGGAGAGAGAAAGAGGAAGGAAGGTTGCAGGTGATAGAGGGGATCGAGGGGTGTCCGAGGGAGGCAGAGCTACCCATCGGAGGTGGCCGGAGGGCGGCGGGCACAAGCAAAATCCAGCGGGTTGCTGCTGTCAAATTATTGCGGCCTGGGTGATTTTAATGGCTTTTTAGGGCGAGAGGGGGGAGATAGGAGAGGGGGAGGAGGAGGAAAGGTGGTCGGCGCCTGGGGTGCTCAGAGATGTCGTCGGCGGTGAGAAGGGGGCAGGCTCAATGAAGAAGAAAGGGCGGCTGAGTTTGGGTTGTTTGCGGTTTAGCCTAGGGTTTGGTTGTGAGTGATTTAAAAGAGATGAAAATGCTATTTGGGGCTAAAAAGGGTGTACTCTTAATTGACTAGGAGAGAGAATGTGAGAGGGGATGGGTTTAGTTTAGGTGTGGATGGCAAATGAAATCCCACATGTGATACGTATGAGGGATCTTAGGGATTTGGGTTAATTTGAAATTCAAGAGTTGATTAGGCTAATTGGGCTTTGTTTTTAATTAGTGGGTTTGGTTGGGCTAACGGTGACCAAAAAATATGAAAAAAATATCGAGACGACCGTGACGACGAGAGGCTCGGGGGTGCGATGATCGATCGGGCGTTAGGTGCATAGAAAACGAACTAAAAATAAAAAGGTCCGGTATTAAAGTCTAAAGTTACGACGTCTCTTCAATCAAAGCTGATTTGCGAGAGAACGACCCGTGAATTGACATTCACTAAAAATCCCACAAATAAATACTCTTCCATACAATCACAACGACATATCACATCGCATGGTCCGGATCCAAGAAGAGACAAAAAAAATATGCACACGAAAAGAGTCGTACATGTTGAAAATACCACGGTCGAAAAACGGCTGTTACAATTGGATCTGTGTAAACCAAAGAAATTAGGAAGGTTGCGACTTCACCCATTGGTGCTTCATAATAATGTGGTGCTACAGAGGTCAGCTTGGAGGTTTTTGACAGAGCTGTCTTCCCTTTGGGTTCAGATTATGCGGGCAAAATATAAGATTTCTGAGGATGTGCTCCCTTTTATTTCAAGTCTTGATGGTCCTATTTATGGAAAAGTGTTGTTCATGGGTTGCAGAATTTGAAAGAAGGCCAAGTGAAATGGGTGGGTGATGGGACTACTACATATTTTTGGAGTGATAATTGGCTAGGATATCCTTTTCAGTATATCCTCTCCCCCGTAGGTGATTGAGTCTCCACATTCTTTTGTTCAGGAATTTATGCAGAATGGATCATGGGATGTGCCGAAGTTATTCTTATCAGTTCCAGAGAATATTTCTCAAATGATCATGTATTACCCTCTCCCTAAAGTCACAGAGTAGACAGATTGGTACACATGGCACCTCACTTCTTATGGGAAGTTTACATCTCAATCGTCTTATCTGCAGTTCATGCATCAATATCATCAGAGCATGGAGTATCATTTTGGCTGGTTATGGCAGTTGCCACCCCTGCTAGGAGGAGCTATTGTCTATGGTTATTTTGTAAGTACAAACTTGTTACTAATGATCTGTAGTTCAAGTGTGGCATTACAGATTCTGCCTCCTTCTCCTTCTGTGTTACTATGTCTGAAACTAACCTTCATGTTCTTGGGGATTGTCCAGAATCCAGAAAATGTGGGAGGTCTTCTTCCTTACATCCGTTTTACCTGATTTTTATACCTTATCACATTCTGAGTGGCTCTCGACTTTCCTTGATAGTAGGAAGTTACCCTTGCCTTAAGTTATTCTATTTTCAACTTGTCTATGGAAGGTGTGGGGAGCAAGATGCCTACGGGTCTTCTCCTCGGGAGATGATGTTAAGGTTGATACATTTTCTATTAGGAATATAGCTCTGGTTGCAGATGAGGTGGTTCGTATGGAAAATCTGCAGTCCCCTCTCATGATACTTTTGTAATTCGGTGGTTCCTTCCTAAAAAGGATGTTGTTAAACTTAATTTGGATGTGGCTAGTAAAGGGAACCTGGGTATGTCTAGGGCTGGTGGATTAATTCGCAAGGACCTAGGAAATTGGCTACTTGGATTCTCCGCTTACATTACATGTGGTACTAATTTGAATGCGAAACTTCAGGCTCCTTGTTGGGGTTGGATATCTCATGGAGCACGGGGTTCTAGAATATTATGTGTGAATCTGATTCGAAGGTTCACCTACTGCTTCTGACTGTGACTGATGTCTCACTTCACCCTCTTCAAAGTTTGATTCTAGATGTCTGGTAGCTAGCATCGATGTTTCGATTATGATCGTTTCAACATGTCTACCTGGAGGTTGATTTCTGTGCTGACGCCCTTTTGGGCTTGGGTTACCAATTAGATGAGGACTTACGGATTTGTGACTGGACCGGTTGTGTTTAGAGGGGGTTCCCTCTGATTTGATGTATTCATTTCTGATGTATCCAAAAAAAGAAACCCAACAATAAGCAACAAGTAAACTTCGGGGTTTTTTGTTGATCTAAATATGGGAAAAATGCCAATGATGCGAAACTTCTAACTTTACAATAAACCGATGCATGGGTAAACTATATAAAAATCACATGTTATTTAATGTATCTATTTATTTTAGGACATGATACCAAACATAAATGAAACCAATTATCGAAAAGAATACAAAATAATTGTGAAGTGGTTTTTTTACCGTCCGTGTAACTACAGCTCACATGTTTTATTCCCAATTATAGATGCATGATTCATAATGTTTATCGAGATTACTAAATCCTAAATCGATGCACATATCACTCCATGCTCAAGATGGCCATTTGGCCCGTTAGCCAGGGTCCGGCCCGCCCGATCCCAAGGCTGGGCTTTCGGTGCCCCCAGCGACCCGTCGGGCCGGCCGCCCGGAACATTTGTAATTTTTTTTAAAAAATTATCTGCATGTGCACGCGTATGCCAATACAGGGAATGATCATATAACTGTTCCCTGCATGAGGTGTCATTTTGGGGTTTTTGCTCAATATTTTTCGGTATACAGTAATTACTACATTTTTGACCAGAATGTGGAAAGGGCAATTATAGTAATAATTATACAATAATTACCATAATAATTATCATAATAATAATTCCACATTATGATAAGCTCAGTTATACAATAATTATTATAATAATTACAGTAATATTACTATATTTTTTAATTATAGTAATGTAGACCATATTGTGGAAACCACAATTATAGTAATTATTATATTAATTATTATACAATAATTACAATAATAATTACCATAATAATAATTACTCATTCTAGAAAGCATAATTATACAAAAATTACAATAATCATTATAGTAATATTACTACATTTTTTAATTATAGTAATGTGGACAAGAATGTGAAAAGCCCAATTATAAAAATAATTATACCATAATAATTACCATAATAATAATTCCACATTCTAGAAAGCCCAATTATACAATAATTACCATAATAAATATAGTAATATTACTAAGGTTTTTTATTTCTAGTAGTATTCACCAAAATGTGGAAAACCCAATTATACAGTTGTATCAGTATCTGGAAAGCCCAATTATAATAATATTTTTATATATACTTACAATTATTTAGATTTTTTAAGGTTTTTTAAAGATTTTTAATGAAATATTTTTAATTTCTTTTATTAATTAAATAAACCGGCCCGAGCACGGCCCCAGCCTGGCCTGGTCCGAACCTCGGGCCAGACTTCCGCCCCCTGGCCGGACTTCAGACTGGGCTGGCCCTTCCCGGGCCACCCAGTCAAACGGGCCGGGCCGGCCGTTGGCCACCATGACTCCATGCCAACACCCCTTATCAGCAACAACCAAATATCGTATTTGGTCTAATATTGGAAAACCGTTGATGATGTGTTTGCTACTATTTGTAGAATACAGAGATCTCCAGGAATAAATGTTGATAATTAATTTGGAAGTGTTGTAAACGGATGTTGATGAGTATTTGTATTTGGAAGTACGCCTGATTCATAGCTCTTCCCTCTACTATAAATAAAGAGCAGGGGTCTCCTCCCCAAATTGATGATTCATAACATGTTATCAGCACTATCCTCTAAATAATTTTCCACACAAAAACCGATCGTTATGAAAGCAAATGAAAGAAGGGAGATCCATGCACGCGGCTTCGTCTACTTCAAACGGGAGTCATCATCCACGCGTAGGCTTCGTCAACCGTCGCTTGATCTGGAGGACGAATGAAGGGCGTTTATATTTTATATATTCACACACGTCTTCTTCATGATTTTCCGTTATTTTTCGTTGTTTTGTATCCATTCGCTTGTGATTTTTAGTTTTCTTTCACTTCTTTGTATTTTTGTGCCAATGCAGGAGAATGATAGCGTTGTGGACATATAAAGCAGATATCATGAGTCCCCAAAGCAACGGGAGGTGTCACGCACGATACCGAGGGCCAAACGTCGAAGAACACCATGTTTCAGCCCTCAACTGATCGGGTGGACAGAGCCACCCGATCGGTTCGTGCACGCGTTTCTGACCCGGACAGAAGCAAAAGTGAAGAGGAGCTCACCCGATCGGTTCAGTGATCGGGTGAAAACGACAGAGTTCTCTGTCTTTTGGAGCTAAATTCCAACCGATCGGGTGACATCTCACCCGATCGGTTCATCTGTAGCCAAATTTCCCATCTCATGACCCGATGAGCTGACCCGATCGGTTCAGCGATCGGGTGATGTATCTGAAGAACTGAAGGCCAAGTCGAACGTCGACTCACCCGATCGGGTGATGCTTCAACCGATCGGGTGGTCGTGTTTTCTATATATAGCCCTAGGTTTTTTCCAGAACGAGGACACTCCAGTTATTTTTATGTCTATTTGGGATTTTTTACGGCTCCGAATTTATTCCGGCATGTAAGTTTTCTGATTATTCTATAATCTTGATGTTGCGTTAATACTATTGTTAGCTCCATATTTCTATTGATTGATTTTGATTCCAATGGCTAAATTTTGCTGTGATGATGTTTTTGCTATGAATAGTGAGTAGTTCCCTAATCTAGGGCATTGGTGGAAGCCCCTTCGTGGGTTCTCCCTAGAACAACCATATGATTAGAGTTTCGGTAGGATTTAGTAATTTAGATGGTTACGCAGGGCGTTTTATTGTCAATGGTGGGAGAAAGAATGCCTTTAACCATCGGGCCAATGGGAAATAAAACTGGCGTTTGATCCCCTAGCTACAGCTCACACCCCTAGCGTAGACATTGAATCCTAGTGCGTGGGAACGGCAGGATGAAATGTTGGGAGTAATCGTTGCAAGCTTAGTGCTCCCGGAGTCGGTCGGTGTTAATGGACATGGGAATGCCCACCGTCCGAACCCGGGTAGACCTAGCGTATCATCCTGGGCATCGACCGGAATATCGGGCACATGGGACGCTAGGTATCACTCTTAGAGGCAACGTCTCACCACTAAACTCTAAAATCCAATCGTATTTCTATCCGTCGGTCGTAATAGAGAGGGCACATGATAGGGTGGAAACCAAAGTCCTGGGTTTCCTTTTATATCTTACACCCTTCGTAATTCTATTTCGTGACAACCAACTGATTGATCGGGCTAGCTCACCCATCGGGTGATCCGGTTCCTTCTTGATAACAAGCACAGCACACACCTCCCTGAGTTCGACCCCCAAGCCACATTACAACACCGTGCGCTTGCGGTTACAAATATTTAAATCTGGTATCCCAGATCCACTGCATATATTGCTAAATCTAGGGGACGTCAAGCTTTATGGCGCCGTTGCCGGGGAGGCAATGTGCTTGTTTTTTTAGGACCCTGTGAACCCGAGAGACTAGTTCACATCCTCACCACGCGATAATTTTCGCATTCTACATTTTATTTTTATTTTTACTCTTTATTTTCTGTTTTATTCTGTCATTATACCATATGTGCTTTACAGGTGTTTCTTGATTTTTCATGCGCAGGAATACAAGAAGTCTCGACGACTTGATTCCTCTAGATCCAGAGATTAATGCCACCGTGAGGCGTCTAAACACCGAGAGAAGAAGAAGGGAAGAGGCTACCATCATGGGAGAAAATACCCCTCCCCAGAAGTCCTTGCTGAAGTACTCGATGCCGTCCATCGAGTCCACATCCAGCATCCAGCCTTCGGCCATTACAACCGAAAGTTTCGAGCTGAAGCCGTCATTTGGTGACGTGGATCCAACAGGACCAGTTTTCAAGAGCTCCTATGGAGAGCCCAATCGAGCACCTGGACTCATTTCTGGAGAAGTGCGACACCTTCAGAATCAACGGTGTGTCAGCTGAAGCCATCCGGCTCAGATTGTTCCCATTCTCTTTACGGTACAAGGCCAAACAATGGTTGAAGGGGAAGGACCCCAATACTTTCACAACTTGGGAGAAGTTGTCAAACGCTTTCCTGAACAAGTTCTTTCCCGGGGGAAGACGATGAATCTGAGGAGCGAGATCTCTTCCTTCTCCCAAGCCAGCCACGCATCCTTGCATGAGGCATGGATGAGGTATAAAGATATGCAACGGAAATGCCCTTACCATGAGCTCCCCAAATGGCAGATCATCAATTTGTTCTACAATGGATTGAGGGATGATATGAAGTCCTTAATGGATGCCGCGGCTGGAGGGTCCTTCATGTCAAGGAACGAAGAAGATGCTGGTAACATTCTGGAGAACATGGCATCTAATAATGAAAGGTGGTGCGATGAACGTGCCATGCCTAGATCTGGAGGAATCCACCGAGTGGAAGAGGTCGACAAACTATCTAGCAAATTTGATTTGATATCTACCCAGATCTCGGCATTCATGGTAGGAGCTGGTGGTGCCAACACCCAACAAGTGGCAGCCGTAGAAGCTGAAGTCTTGGGAGGCTTTGATGGTGGTGATATCTCACCACCGGTGGATAAGGCGAGTGCTCTTTTCTATAACCCGATGGGTAATGCACCCTATCCACCGAGGACAAGCTCAAATCCGGCGTATTCTCCCAATAACCGGAACCACCCGAACCTGAGCTACAGGGCACCATACCAGCAGCCCCAGCAACCTCAGCAGCAATTGTATCAGCCACTTCGGTAGCAGTAGCAGTTGTACCAGCAGCAACAACAACCCCACTAGATGTTCCAACGGTACTCCCTGAGAAATCAGCAGCCCCTGCCACAGCAGCAACCATATAACCAACAACGGGTAATCTCTCCGGTCGAGAATCTCTTGACCCAATATATAACAAACCATGAGAAGATTAACCTGCTGCTGCAGACTGGATAGAAGGCTTTGGCCGATCAAGTGACCCAGCTGGGGTTGCAAGTGGCCAATCTTCAGAGGGCACAGGGCCAATTGTCGGGTCAGCCAGAGGTCAACCCTAAGGGGACCAACCAAACATTGGCCTTGACGTATGATCATGCGAATGTGTTTGCGATAGTCTTGAGAAGCGGCACACAGATTCCGACTAGGGAGGCCGCTAAAGAACCCGAAGCTCCATTGGTCGATGGGAGACTAAATGTAAAAGCAAATGACGATGGAGCTTCGTTATCAAACACCATGATTCCGGAGGGAGTTTCTGAGGAAGAAAAGAAGAAGAATGAAGAGGGCAACTTAAGGGTCTTCAAACCTGTGGTGCCATTTCCCCAAAGACTTGCCCGGGAGAAAATAGATGAGAAGTACGGCAAGTTTTTCGACATGGTGAAAGACTTAAGTTTGCAGATCCCCTTCCTATAGGCTATAGAGACCATCCCTTCATATGCCAAATTTCTGAAGGATTTGGTAACGAAGGGTACAAGGAAAGAGAAAGTCGTCCTGACAGCGGAGTGCAATGCTCTGATCCAACGAGCGAATCCGCCAAAACTCAAGGACCCAGGGAGCTTTTCGATCCCATGCTCGATAGGAGAGGTGAAAATCAATCGGGCGCTCGTCGACTTGGGTGCGAGCGTGAGTCTGATGCCTCTATAATTATACAAGAGGATAAAAATGGATGACCTTGAACCCACCAGAATGACTCTGCTACTGGCAGACAGATCGGTGAAGTACCCGATGGGGGTTATGGACGACTTACCGGTGAACGTCAGCGGTGTACACGTACCTGTGGATTTTGTAGTAATGGACATGCCGGAGGACAATCATACCCCGATTATCCTCGGGAGGCCCTTCATGGCGACAGCTGGCGTGCTCATTGATGTGAAGAAGGGGAAGCTGTCCCTAAATGTCGGGGAACAGAAAGTAGAGTTTGATTTGGGATTGTCAATGAAGCATCCACCGGAGGAACAAAGATGTAATCTACTGGATGTCAAGGAAGAAAGAATCGTTGAGGATGGAGCTAGGGAAGTTCTCTCAAGGAACCCCCCCAGATAGCTTGGGGAACCTTGAGGAGCACATTGGGTTGAAAGAAGAAGAAGTAGCGGGAGAAGTGTGTGTCTCACGGACGACTCCTCCCAGATTCAAGAAGGTTGCTCTGACAAGGAGCAAGGGAAAAGAGCCCATGGGGCTCACTGCTGATGAATTCCAGATCCTTCGAAGAGTGTCGGTTGACGCCAATGTGAGGGAGAAGCCCCAGGACACCACCAGCGGGAGGATCGTTGAGAGCATCTACTTATCACCTCTGTCACCGACAAGGGCCGCTGCTCCAAAAGATGAAAGGATGCCGATCATTGGGCATCACCTGCACCAACCCCCTTGAAGATTATATACAGGGAGTCAAGCAAACGACTTTAAACAACAGCGCTTCATGGGAGGCAACCCATGTTCTGAACCTTCGTTGTTATCTATAGAATTAGTGTTCTTATTTTTGGTGAATAAATACTGCTATGGGGATTATCATTGGGAGACTTATATGATTTTTGTGTTTGTGCAAGAAATTACCCCCACCCGATCGGTTCATGCATCAACCGATCGGGTGGCCAGTATCAGAAGATGGGCCGTATCAGAACATCAGCCAACCGATTGTGTGGGAATTGCGACTGACTGGGTGGCAGATCGGGTGACAATAGCAGAGCTCTCGGGAAATTTTGGAGTTAAATCAACCAATCGGTTGAAAACAAGCTGTGATCTGGTCGAAGACCGGGTGAACATGAAAGTGCTCTCGGGAAATTTGTGAAGCAATCAACCGATCGGGTGAAAACTCACCCGATCGGGTGACCTGTAGCTGTTGACCAACAAGGAGTTTTCGAAAATTAACCACCCGATCGGGTGAACTCTCACCCGATCGGTTCGCTTGACCCTATAAATATACCCCCTTCACCCGATTCATTTCCACCCGATCTCTCTATCTCCTCCTAACGGTTCATCTTCCCCCATCTCAAACGATCTTCTCTCTCACTCACTACTCCTAGATTCACTCCCCCATTTCATCCATCTCTCTCTCTCCCATCATCAATCCTCTCTCTACCACACTTCACCCCCACAATCAAACAAACCTTAACCCTAATTCCCCCCCCCCCACCATTTCGAAAAATTCTTCTCTTGTTGGATTGACTAGCGAAGGCTTCCTAAATCTCTCCATTGCACTGTGTGGGATCCTTTGCGAGTAAGGAATCGCTTCGATAATGGGTACACTCGCTCCTGAGCTTTATTTTTACTTTGCCCAAGTATTCGCATTTTGCTCCATTTGTCGTTTGATTGTGTGCATTCGTATAGTATTGCATTCACATTGCATCACCACACATTTATGTCCAAAGACAAGGACAAGGGTAAGGGAATCATACGGGAAGAGGAGCCGTCTCGCAAGAGACACAAATCCACACGTTCACCACATGCACGTGATCCTCAACCTCCTCCTGACCGACCTCCATCCCAACCCATCATTCCCATGGTGGACCCGCTGATGGGCCTGCAGGGAATCCGTTTCTTGAGTCTAGAGCATAAAGATTTTTATAATCGACTCAACCAATGATCTCATTTATCCACTAAGTTTTCCCATAGTCAAACCCTGATCGATCTCGGAGTTTTCTCCAGTGTCGAGTCCTTATTTGCAAACCTAGGATGGGTAATCTTCGTAAACTCCTAGGCACCATCATACCCCGCCCTCACACTCGAATTCCTCTCGACTCTAAAAACTGAGGGGGGGTCACTCATAGATTTTCGCCTCCGAAACCGAAACTACTGCACCCATGTGAACACCATCAACAACATTTTCGGTTTCTCCATTATCGGCGACGATATCCGTCCCTATGATTTTCATCGCGACTTCGATGTCGATTATTTTTGGGGTCGCCTCATCCTTCATGATCATTATCCTCGAGGCAAGGCTAAGGCCTCCTCCATCATCCACCCTGTCTTTCGTCTAGCCCACCGCATCATATCGAACGCTTTCTTCCCCCGGGATGAGTCTGGGACCCTGACCATCCCTGACTTTTTCATCCTTTGGGCTATGACTTTTGATTTCATTTGCAGCGTTGACAATATCACTTTCGAGGCCCCGTGCATACCAATTAATGGCGGTGCATGGCTAATTCAAAAACTCATTAATATTAGCCGCACCGGCAATGACAAATATTGCTGCGGCGGCCTAATTACCTTAATTGCCTTACACCCCCCGTTCACCGTCGTTATCCCCTGAGATTTGTCTCGTGTCGCAGGATCTACAAATCTAGATCTTGATGTCCTGAGGCACACCCTCATGATCAAGCCTCGAGGCGATGGTAAGTTTTCTTTTTACTATGGACACCCCTGCTCCTTATACCATTCTGCCCAATCCTGGCCACATGTCTATTCATCTTGAGGCAGATTGGTCGTTTCCTCCTGACCCAAAGTTTGTAGGGGGGTTACATCTTCAGTTTCCACTCCCTGACGCGTCACGACCACCACCCCCTACCGCCCACTTAGGCGAGCAGGACATCCATGCGTTCAGAGGAGACCCCGGGGCTGGACCTAGTGGTTCCACCCCAGCATCTACCGCTGTTTCTTCCGAGGCACTCACTACGGTCCTCTTAGGCCTTGCCTCATGTGCCGACACGACCACTACCGCCAGCACCTCTTCTGATGTTCGTCAGGCCACCTTCGTTCTCCTCGCTCTTAAGGCTGAGCTAGCTACTCTATGCACTCGCGCCTCTACCTCTACCTCCTCGGACCCATCCACTTCTTTCTTTTCACACCCACGTTTCCTCGCACTCGAGCGAAACGTGGCTTCCATTCTCCGCCTTCTTACACACATTCACGGTCCACCTCCACCTACTCCTCCCCCATCACCACCTCCTTCGCCTCCTCGACGATCATCACCTCATACCACCACCGATTCCATTCCCGCCACTACATCTCCACACACACCATTTCTGACCCACCACCTCTTCCACCCTTTACTTCCATCACTGCATACACGCACCGCAAGAAATTAGCGGTGCGCTCGAGATCACTTCCTACACCTACCTCATTGGCAGCTGTATCCCTCCCACTTACCATTATCTCCTACACTCCACCCATAGTTCACATCACCACCGCACCCATCCATCCACCATCTCCGCCCCTTTCTCCACTTCTCCACACACCCATCACCTCTCCCGCCCACACCCCCTCTTCCTCTTCCGAGGAGGACGAGGACACTACCTCTGCTGCATTTTGGTTTCTTTCTTTCTCTTTTCTGATTTTCCCCCTAGCACATTATATCTGCATCACTATGATCACACTTTATTGCTAGCATTGTCATGATCAGCTTGGGGGAAATCGATTTTTGTGCATATTGTCGTGTGATGTCGTTATTATGTGCCTGTTATATGTGTTCTTTGGATGTGTTCTTATATCTTTTATTTGTGTGTTTATTTTTCCTTATTTTATGTTTGTTTGTGTGTTTTTCATGTTTTTCACTCTTTTGTGTCGGTGTGTACTTCCCTCCCATTTTCGTTGCCCTCCCGTATTCACTACTATTGCATTGAGGGCAATGCAAGTTTTAGCTTGGGGGAGTCGCACTTTGTGCATCAGTTGTGTCTTTTTCACCGTTTTTTGAGTCGTTTTCATCGTATTTTCTTTTTCTTCTCATCTTTTTATCTCCATCTCCTAGACATGACCCCACGTGATGCATTACCACGGAACCACACACACACTTAGCCTAGCTACGATAATCACTTTCACTAACCCTAGCGAGCTGAGTCCTATTGCATTTCATGCTTCGTGGTTTCACTTTGCTTTTGTGTGAGTTGTTTGTCATGACTAGCTAGGTGGTGTGCTTCTACGTTGTGATTTTGATTTATATACATGTCCTTGGTTGACCCCTAGACTATCATGCTTCAATTTCGAATATGCGGTATTTTACCTCTACTGTCTGCTTCTTTATGCATTATATATATATATATATATATATATATATATATATATATATATATATATATATATATATATATATATATATATATATATATAGGAGAAATAGTGTGAAATCTTTATTGAGGATCAAATATACAATAATTACAATAGGCAGTGTACAGGTAAGGGGATTGAAGGAGAGGGGAGAGGGCACAAGCGCCGTCACCCTTTACCAGCAACCAACTCACCCTTATTCTGCCAAAAATTGGAAGCAGAAATTGACTTCAAAAAAACGACATCAAATGCAATCTCCCTAGCCAGCATCTCTAAAATCCCACATTTCCATAGCTTTCTTTGTCTCCTGATTATCACCATCAAGGTGATGGAGAATTGCCGTAACTGCAGATGCAATGTCCTCAAACAACACAGTCTTTGGCTTTGCCTTACCCTCAAAAATCCTTCTGTTTCTCTCCTTCCATATGTGCCACACAACAACTGATAGCACTGTACGTGCCAAGATGCCCGACATGTCTTTCTTCCTAAAACTCGACAAGAAATGGTCTTCAACATCTTCTAGCATCGGATCATTGAGGTTGTGTATCCCCAGTTTCAGTAAGCACCTAAGTATTATATATTTAGAGTAATCACATCTGAAAAATAAATGGGAATGTGTTTCAACCTCAGCACTGTCACATAGCACACACCCAGGTTGGAGATTCGGCCACCATTTCAATAATTTATCCTGTGTGGCTAATTTCCCTTGAAATGCTTTTAATAAAATGATGCTCATTTTCGAAACATGGGATCTGTACCATACCAGGGAGTGGTATTTAAAAGGTTCTTTGTGAGTTCGGATTCCTTCCCATGCTGATTTAAAACTGAATCCATCATCCTTCGCCCAGGTCCAATCATCCAACCCCGGTACAAGCACTATAGTCTGGAGTAATGGCCGAATAGGGGATAGAAGTAGGTCGTCACACCAGTCGGCCCCATCCCAGTAGTCACTTACCCGCCTGCAAATTTGATCCTGGGGAATGTCATGAAGATCGGCAAGAGGCCCACAAGGCAACCAGTTGTCTTTCCAAAATAGAGTTGAAGTACCATCCCTCACCTTCCTTTTAATGAGCTTTTTTGAGTAATTCCTACAATAGAGCATGAACTTCCAAGTCCCAGATTGAGAGACACGGCCTTTTGCACCAAAGAACTGGGAAATATCTCTGTAATTGGTGCGCATGTAATTTGCCCAAAGGCCATCAGTCGATAGGAGCCGCCATGTGAGTCTCACCCCTGCAGCCATATTAATATCTGAGAGTAACCTCAAACCAACCCCCCCTTCCTTCTTAGGTACACACATATCTTTCCAAGCCCATGATTTCGATGAACCATGGATAAATTTCCTACACGCAGAAGTGATGATCCGAAGTACAGTTTTAGGAATACGATATACAAGGAGCCAGAAATTTAACATACCATAAATTACTGTCCTGACAAGTTCAATGCGCCCTGCTATGGAAAGCATACTTGAAGTCCACCCCATCAGTCGCTTATTACACTTGTCAATAAGCCTAGCGAACATTGAGAACTTTGGGTATTTAGAGGAGAGTGGGAGTCCCAAATATGTAGAGAAGGAGGTGCCCACTTTAATACCCAACATGGTGCCCAATTCCATCGGTTGTTTAGTACCTTTACTGAAGATGGCCATACTTTTATCCCAATTGATCTCCAACCCAGTGAAATTTGTAAAAGTTTCCAACAGACTTTTCAGTCCATCGAAAGAGTGCTTGTTAGCTCTGCAGAACAACAGAAGATCATCTGCAAAAAGCAAATGAGATATTGCCCCACTCCGTCTCATAGGGTGAATATTGCCCAAGAAAATAGATTTTTCAATAAGTAATGAGAAAGCCTCCATAGTGATGACAAAGAGATAGGGAGATAGTGGGTCCCCTTGCCTGAGGCCTCTGTTACCTTCAAAATATCCAGCAGGGGAACCATTTACCATTACTGAGAAAGTAGGGGAAGAGATACATTCAGCAATCCAAGAGATGAAATTCCTCTTAAACCCCATTCGATGCAAAATGTAATATATGAACTCCCGATTCACGCTATCAAATGCTTTGCGGAGGTCCAGCTTAAGGCAAGCTCTGGACCCCATGGGATTACTGAAGTCACGGATCTGTTCGTGGGCAAGCAATGCACTATCAGAGAGTAATCTACCCTTTAAGAAGGCCGACTGGTTAGGGGATATCAGTTCATGAACCACTTCCTTAAGCCTGTTACATATGATTTTACTGATAGCCTTATAAATAATGTTGCAACAAGCAATAGGCCTGTAGTCACTTAGATTAGTAGCAGATGTTTTCTTTGGCACCAAAGTAAGATTTGTATGATTAATAGGGTGCATGAGGGAGCCTGTACGGAAAAAAGAATGAATGGCATCCGAGATATCTTTACCTATCGTGCTCCAGCACTGCTGATAGAAATACCCATTAAAGCCATCGGGCCCAGGGGATTTATCCACCCCTATTTGGAAAATAGCTTCTTTAATCTCGTTATTGGAGATTTGACGCTCAAGCCAGGTGGCAGCTTCACCTGTCAGAATCTTCTTAGTAACAAGCTTTGGGAAGACGTTCCAGTAGGTGGATTGATGATATAGAGAAGCATAAAATTTAGGAGCAGTGGATCTTAAATCTTCAAAAACATGGGATTGCATCCCAGTGGCATCAACAAGGTGTCCCAAATTGTTGTGGCTCTGTCTTGCCTTCATGGCAGTGTAGAAGAATTTAGTGTTCTTGTCACCTAGCGTAAGCCAGGATTGTCTACTTTTTTGCCTAAGCATAGACTCCTCCTCCAGTAAAAGCCTGCCAAGCCTTTTGCGTAGTTCAAGATCTTCCTTTTGAAGTTTAATGTCATGAGGGAGATTGTAGTCTGCATGCAGCATGTTGAGAGTAGTACAGCAATCCTCAATGCCGGAAATATTGTATGAAGCCCAACATCTAAGCGCATTTTTCAAGTTCCGCATTTTGATGAATACTCTATGCATAGGGGAACCATGCACAAATTGATTCCAAGAGGAAGCCAACACATCCTGAAACCCATCTCTCGATACCCAAAAATTAAAGAATTTGAAGGGCTTGGGGTAAGATTTTACCTTGGAATGCAAGTTGATCAGCATCGGAGAATGATCACTCGTGCTAGGGTCAATATATTCAGCAAAAGAGCTCGGGAGAATGTCCAAGAAGCCTGCATTACATAGGACACGGTCCAGCCTCGCCGTAATCCTCTCCCGGCCTGTGCGTTGGTTACACCAACTCATGGAAGAACCAATACATTTGAGGTCAATTAAAGCACATTTGTTGATACAATCATTAAATTCCTCCAAAACTTTCATCACACCACATCGACCCCCTGATTTCTCAGATAAGTATCTTATGCAGTTGAAATCTCCAGCGAGGATCCATGCATTACCCTCAATATTTGCCGCATCTTCAATTAAACGTTCCCAAAGTAGAAGCCGTTCACTACGCAGATTGGAGGCATACACCCCAGTAATAGCAAGAGTCAATCCTCCTTTATTAGAGAATCTGAGTGTCATATGTTGCTTAGAGGTGGAGAGAGATGCAGATTCCCAAATGTCAATGTCCCAACCGATAATAATGCGACCGTTAGGTCCATCTCTGTAATTTCCGATAGAATTCCAATTTTTAGGGAAGTAGGATTTCCACTTCCCTCCAGATTCCTTCAACTTCGTCTCAAGCAAAATAACTAAAGAGGGTTTAATTTTCCGTAGCCTGTCCTTCAGGTCTCTCCGTCGTACCGAATTGTTGAGACCTCTAGTGTTCCATACAAAGATTGACATTAAAGAGGTAAAGTGTTGGCCCTCGACAATGCCCCATCCTTTAGACGGGAGCTTTTCTGCAACCCTCCCCCCGTCAGAGCATTAGGCAAATGTGTCTTCTTACAGATCAAACCATCATTAACAGTTTCATGACCACCCATTCCTGCGGGTTGAAGACAAAGCTCTTGCTCCCACTCCGGATTGATAATAGTTAGGGCCTTTGGGATTGCATCATCATGGGGCTCATCTGTACTTGTGGCTTCTGGCCTGTTGATTTCATGAGTTGGTTGTCTGCCACTACAATGTGTTGTGTTGTTCCAAGCTTCTGAAATTTGTGATATGTTCTCCTTATTATTTGCATCAGACTGGTCACCCACCAGGTTGATATTAATCTCACAGTCCTCCTCTTGAGGAACCCCAGGCATATGGGATTCTACAGCTTGGGTTGGCACAATCTTCCCCGTTTCCAGACCATATAGTACATCAGTTTCCGCATGGTTCTTTACATTGGCTTCCCCAGGCAGCGGGGACTGCATGACAAATGGTTCTCCAAGCAATGTGGACTTCGTGACATTTGCTTCCCCAGGCAATGTGCACAAGGCCGGCTCTGAAAGCTGTGGATTTGGTTGTACTGTGTCCGGAGCAACCATGTTCGTAACACCTGAGTTAGTTTTGCCGATTGATTCTGGTAGTTGGATCGAAGGGAGCTGGTCTTTATCAGGACATTTATCATCCGCATGCCCAAAGCAGATGCATTTGCTACACCTTGGTGGTTCTCCCTCGTATTTTATATCGAGACATACGGTGGAGCCATCGTCCAGCTCAAGATTGACTTTATGTGGGAGGGCGTTTTTAGCATCCACCTCGACAAGACATCTAGCATAGGTCAACCGGTCAAGCTTAGCCGTTGATCTATCTAGGCAAATTGGCGTCCCTATCACCGATGTTGCTACATTTAGGATCTCCTTGGTCCACATACCCAATGGAAGTCCATGGTATTGGATCCATACCGGGACTGATGAAAGCATGTCTCTGTCGTGTCTAATAGTAGGGCTCCATCTCTGGAGCACCGTTAGCCTCCCATCAAATAGCCACGGCCCGCCATGAAGAACCCGCTCACATTCCACTGGGCAATCAAACCTGAAGTAGAAAAAACCATTTTCTCGGCTATAGATATGGACACCCTTCTTCAGTTTCCATAACCGGTCAACCCAAGCACGCAATTGGCCGTAATAGGGGACATCTCCCAAAACATATCCTACCAAAGTATTTTTCCAACGTTCAGCCCCCTTTTCAAGCATAGAGCTTAGAACTCTGCCAACACGTTCACCACTTTCTTTTACAACTGGTTGTATGAAAGACATTTTAAGAGAGTCATCATACGATCGTCGATTGGCACAAACATCAGACCAAGAAGGTTTTGGACCTGCAGTGTTAATGTGAAGGGGAATATTTGGCCTAATCGGTATTTTATCAAATACCTTCTGGGTGTCTTTAATTTCCTTTGCCCCATGATTGGGTTCTGCTTTCGAGTTCCCCCCTACAGCATGTGAAGAAGCCCCCCGCGAATAGCTCTTAGCGTTGGTACCAACTGTCGAACGCCCCTTGAAGCCTTCGCGATAAAATTTCCCTTTCCCCTTCTCAGCTTGGGTGATCGGCTGTCTCCCCCTGCGAGATACCACTTTCCAAACGCCCTCCTCCAGATCTGATCTATGAGGAACCTTCGATGCTTTATTTCCCAAACCATGGCCGTGACTCCCTTCCAAAATCAGAACGGAAGAGCCGCCATCACTTGGGTCTCCCGAGTCGCACGGATCGCCAGAGCCCTCGTCCATTTTATAGTTATATATATATATAGTACGCTTCAATTTGCATGTGTCGGGATTTACCAATAGGACTAGGATAACCCATTTTGCTTACGCTCTGATTTGCGAGAAAAATTTTCTTTTGCCCAAGTGTTTAGAATTTGATTTCTTTTTTATTTTAATTGGTGCAAATCCTCTCGTCGTATACCGTTCTCCCACTTGGGAGAGTACACAAATATATAGCCCAAAATCCAAAATTCCAAAAGAAAAAAGAGAGAAGAAAAATCCAAAAAGAAAAGAAAAGGAAAAATAATATATAGCCAAAAATCCAAAAAAAAATACAAATACCCAAAACCCAAAAAAATTCCCGTTGTGAATATCATTCCTATCCACCGTGAATAAAGGGAAGGAGAGAATTTGCACCGAGTGTTCTACTCCACACCTTCTCAACCTCCTTCGTTTCGAACACACTTGGCATTGAAATTTGCTAGCGATTATCTAGGCAATAGTGTGTTGATCTTCCATGCATGCTTGAGCTATAATTCACCGCTTATTCGAATCGAATCGATATTTGGGTCATTCCTTGGGTATGTGTATATGGAGCTTTATTGCACAATTTAGATAGTAACACCATCTACTAGCTCACGACCACACTCACTTGCGCTTCACCGCGTGGGCCAACGACACTTGTATGGACTCATATTCCTTGGGTTAGTGATGTGTTTTATCACATGCTTGCTTAATGTGGCGTGTTTGATTTTGTTGGCCCTGACGAGCAATCTAGGACTTTGATTTCTTTTTCTATTTCGTTCTCTCTATTTTTCCCTCCGAGCTCCTACTCTCAATCGTCTTCCTCGAGGATGAGGAAGGGTTCAGCTTGGGGGATTTTGACGCGCGTTTATGTTTTATATATTCACACACGTCTTCTTCGTGATTTTTCGTTGTTTTCCATTGTTTTGTATCCCTTCTCTTGTGATTTTTAGTTTTCTTTCACTTCTTTGTGTTTTTGTGCCAATGCAGGAGACTGATAGCGCTGGGGACATATAAAGCAGATATTATAAGTCCCCGGAGCAACGGGAGGTGTCACGCACGATCCCGAGGGTCAAACATCAAAGAATACCATGTTTCAGCCCTCAACCGATCGGGTGGACAGAGCCACCCGATCGGTTCGTGCACGCGTATCCGACCCGGACAGAAGCAGAAGTGAAGAGGAGCTCACTCGATCGGTTCAACGATCGGGTGAAAACGACAGAGCTCTCTGTCTTTTGGAGCTGAATTCCAACCGATCGAGTGACATCTAATCCGATCGGTTCATCTGTAGCCAAATTTTCCATCTCATGACCCGATGAGCTCACCCGATCGGTTCAGCGATCGGGTGATGTATCTGAAGAACTGAAGGCCAAGTCGACCGTCGACTCACCCGATCGAGTGATGCTTCAACCGATCGAGTTGTCGTGTTTTCTATATATAGCCCTAGGTTTTTTCCAGAACGAGGACACCCCAGTTATTTTTCTGTCTTTTTGGGATTTTTAACGGCTCCGAATTTATTCCATCTTGTAAGTTTTCTGATTATTCTGTAATCTTGATATTGCGTTAATACTATTGTTAGCTCCGTATTTCTATTGCTTGATTTTGATTCCAATGGCTAAATTTTGCTGTGATGATGTTTTTGCTATGAATCGTGAGTAGTTCCCCAATCTAGGGCATTGGTGGAAGCCCCTTCGTGGGTTCTCCCTAGAACGACCATAGGATTAGTGTTTCGATAGGATTTAGGAATTTAGATGGTTACGCGGGGCGTTTTATTGTCACTGGTGGGAGAAAGACCGCCTTTGACCGTCGGGCCAATGGGAAATAAAACTGGCGTTTGATCCCCTAGCCACAGCTCACACTCTTAGCGTAGACATTGAATCCTAGCGCGTGTGAACAACAGGATGAAATGTTGGGAGTAATTGTTGCGAGCTTAGTGCTCCCGGAGTCGGTCGGTGTTAATGGACATGGAAATGCCCACCGTTCGAACCCGGGTAGGCCTAGCGTATCATCCTGGGCATCGACCAGAATATCGGGCCCATGGGACGCTAGGTATCACTTTTAGAGACAACGTCTCACCACTAAACCCTAATATCCAATCGTATTCATATCTGTCGGTCGTAATAGAGAGGGCACATGATAGGGTGGAAACCAAAGTCCTGGGTTTCCTTTTATATCTTACACCCTTTGTAATTCTATTTCGTGACAACCAACCAATTGATTGGGCTAGCTCACCCATCGGGTGATCTGGTTCCTTCTTGATAACAAGCACAACACACGCCTCCCTGAGTTCGACCTCCAAGCCATACTACAACACCGTACGCTTGCGGTTACAAATATTTAAATCTAGTATCCCCGATCCACTACATATATTGCTAAATCTAGGGGACGTCAACGGATCTAGAGGTATTATCACTATAAATTAAATTTTTAATTATGATCATGATTTGTTTATCTATCGATCTCGTAAGATCAGAGTGGAAATAGGGTTGATTACCTATATCGACGATGATTAATCGTCAAAATTTCATGTTTTTAACATATTAAAACTGAAGAAAAAATCTAATACCCCACCCACGGCATCCCCGGCCGTTTTGCCGCCAGCTACTGTGGGCTACCTACCGCCCACCCCGAAGGCAGTCCGACTAACCCCCCTTCCTCACGGTGGGGTTCCCCCTCTTGTCCCCCAACCTTATGGCGGGGGCTGTCGTCCTGCGTCGCCCCCGCCCCCCGCTGGCTGTCGTCCTGCATCCCCTACCTCACGGCGGGGGCTGCTACATGCCACCCCCCACCTCGCAGTGGGGACTACTCCTCGACCGGCCACTGCAGGCTTCCCCACTCCCTCTTTCTTACTGCCTCCCGAGGGCACCGAAGGGGGCAGCGTCAGCGGCAAACCCTAGCCGCCGCCCCTCTTTCGCCCTGCGATCCGATAAAAAAAGCAAAGCCCGTGGGCCTGAAGCCCGCAACTTCATTACGGCCTCAGGCCCGCAATGAAAAAATATAAATGGCTCGGGCCTGAAGCCCACTGTTACACAGCGGCCTTCAGGCCCACCGGCCACAAATCTGAAAAATAAATTATAAATGAATTAGGGAGGGGATTATAAATATGAATGCATAGGCTATCTGGGGCCAAAAAATTGCAGAAAATTTGATTAAAATGTGTGACTAAAATGGGACCTTATGGGGACATTTGGGGACTTGATGGGATTATTTGGGGTATATAAAAGGGAAAACTATTTCCTTTTTCATGAAGAACATGTAATTTTGCGCAATTTTCAAATTCTTTTGAAAAAGCCAATCTAGAATAACTTTTTGCATTCTATGATACCATTCTAGGATCATACTTATGCATCACTGTTTAAGGATCATTCCGTGGATAAACTTATGCTTGGTTGTGCGGCATTAACTTAATAATTAAGAACATCATACGATTGCTCTGCCGTTAGTCTTCTAACCTAACAGTATATGACGTTGCATACTGGTCTAATAATTATTAAGTTTTTAAATCGTTATGGTTATCCTTCTGTGAATCTGTGATGCCTGTGATGAAAATGTCTGATGAAAATGTTTGATGAGCACAAATTTTTGCATGGATGGCTAATTGTGGTTTTGGATCGGCTGTTTAAGTCCCACATTTTACTTTTCATGCACTTTTCTTTTCTTTTTGAGAGAAATTTGTTGTGAGAAAATTATGTAATGTCCAAGACCGATGACTACTTTCCATGGAGGCAGAGGCCACTCTTAAAGCTAAAGATTTTATAAATGGGACCCACGGTTTTTTCACAGTTGTAATTTCTTTTTTCACTTTCATTTGTGTAATATGGACACTTTTATTTATGTGGGACTGGCCGATACACGCAATTAGCTTATTCATTTAAAATTTTCTGTCGCATGAAAATGTTTGATGTATTATTAATTCATGCAAATTTGTCATCTGCTATATAAAATGGCAAAAATCGCAAGCGTGAATTTCGAAGCGCTAGATGCATCAGGCAGGAATTATTTCCGCTGGCAGCTTGATGTTAAATTGCACCTGCGGGCTAAGTCCCTCATTTCTGCTGTGCCAAAAGATGGAAAGGCGACTGACATTAAAAAGGCTCATGCCATTATTCATATTCGTCGCTATATGGACAAGACCCTAAAGGCTGAATACCGTACAATCGAAGATCCACTTGAGCTGTGAACTGCTCTTGATAAAAGATATAAACATCAGAAAGATGGTATACTTCCAATGGCAAGATATGAGTGGGAGAACCTGAGAATGCAGTACTTTAAGTCCATAGCTGAGTACAACTCAGCTCTTTTTAGCATCACCTCATGCCTGAAGTTGTATGGTGAAAAAGTCTCAGAAGATCGCATGCTGGAAAAGGCGCATACGTCTTTTCACGAGAAGGATGCGATACTGATGCAGCAATACCGTGGACGAAAGTTCACCAAGTATTTTGAGCTGCCGTCATGTTTACTCATGGCCGAACAACACTGAGAGCTTCTCCTCGCCACACACAACATGCACGCCCCGGGCACTGCCCCCTCCCAGAAGCTCATAATACATCTTCTTCTACAAAGAAGAAAGATAATAAAAGAAAAGAAAGACCACAGAAGGGGGATAGAACAGAAGGGCCAAAGGTCAAGTCCAACAGCGAAGAAATGAAGGCACCTGGCACAGAAACGAAAACAAAAGAAATGATGTACCCCCACCCAAGAGGGAATGGGAAGACCACTGCCACATCTGTGGCATGAAAGGCCACTGGTCCAAAGTGTGCCGAACTCTGTGACATCTCCAAGAATTGTATAAAGAGAACATGAAAAAGAACGCTGAAACAAACCCGGTGACCACAAATGCTCCAATCAACTTCTCAGCTAACGACTTCGAAAGAGATGATTTTCTTGATTAGCCATTTTTTATCTTTGTATTTGAACAATTTATGTTATGAGATCTAGTTGAAGGATTTA
This sequence comes from Scilla litardierei, assembly GCA_030789695.1. Taxonomy (NCBI): domain Eukaryota; kingdom Viridiplantae; phylum Streptophyta; class Magnoliopsida; order Asparagales; family Asparagaceae; genus Scilla; species Scilla litardierei. The sequence goes on along the minus strand of JAULAV010002169.1, from coordinate 11,773 downwards.
ATGTAGAAAAGGTGGCACCTGATTCAGTGGATCAGGTGCTAAGACACAAAAAAGGTGGGAAGTACACGCCCCCACATGGGCTTGTACTCGCTGGGTCCTACCTTTTTGTGTCTTACACCTGATCCATTGGATCAGGTGCCACCTGCTCTACATTAATCCTCGAGTTGAATTTATGAATTTTTCTTGAATAAAATTTGATTATGTTCTTGAAAAGGAAATGTTTTAATCCATGGGCTTATAGATGGATTGCTCTCATGACTGCTTAGTAGACAGTGCTTCGACACATACGATCCTTCAATACAAATGTTATTTTCATAAGATTATACCATATAAAAGCCAAGTAAATACAATTTCATGGCCATCAAATATTATTGAAGGTTTTGGAAACGCAACTTTGTTGCTCCCAAATGGAACAGAAATAAAAATAAAGGATGCACTATTCTCTCTGAATTCAAATAGAAACTTACTAAGTTTCAAGGATATCCATTTAAACGGATTCCATATTGAAACATCAAATGTAAATAAAAATGAATTAATGTATGTAACGTCTCAAGAAAAAGGAGTAAAATCCATACTTGAACGTTTTGAGAGTCATTCATCCGGCCTCTATCCTACAAAGATTTGGAGAGAGGAAGCTAATTTAACGGAGCACCTGAAGTGCCCGACATCAGCCAATTTTTTACTTTGGCATGATAGACTTGGCCACTCGGGATCAGTGATGCACCGCATCTTATCTCAATCCTATGGGTATGACTTGAAGAATCAGAAGATTCTTTAGAAGGGAGAATTCCCTTGTATCCCTTGCTTCAAAGGGAAATTAATAACAAGGCCATCACCACTAAAAGTGGATATTGAATCTCTAAGCTTCCTTGAAAGAATACAATGAGATATATGTGGACATATCCACCCCCAAGTTGGTCATTTCGGTATTTTATTGGTCCTGATAGATACATCCTCAAAACACTCATATGTGTGTCTACTATCGACCTGCAGCTTAGCTTTTCCAAAGATATTAGCACAAATAATAAAGTTACATGCGCATTTTCCAGACAATCAAATAAAAAAATACGTCTGGATAATGCTGGAAAATTCACCTCCCAGTCATTTCAAGAGTATTGCCAAGCAACGGGAATTGAAATTGAACATCAAGTGCTGCATGTTCATACCCAAAACGGGTTGGCAGAGTCACTAATAAAAAGACTCCAATAGATTGGATGTGCATTCTTAATGAATCCCAGTTGCCGGTGGATGCATGGGGACATGAAATTTTGCATGCTGCATTGTTAATAAAAATAAGACGCACTAGAGGTCAGAGTCTCTCTCCAATGCAACTTGCATATAGAATGCCACCAAACATTTCACACTTGAGAATATTTGGTTGCACAGTTTACATCCCCATTGCACCACTACGGAGGACAAAAATGGGTCCTCAACGTCGCCTAGGTATCTATGTAGGGTTTGACTCACCCTCAATTATAAGATACCTAGAATCCCAAACGGGGGACGCATTTAAGGCACGTCTTGAAGATTATGAATTTGATGAGACACGTTTCCCCAAAATGGGCCCAAATACTGAAAAATCTGGCGTGAAGCAAATTATAACGTGGGATACAAAAAGCTTGACCCACGATGATCCGGTAACAAAACAATGTGAAGATGAAATCCTGAAGATCCACCATATACAGAACATTATTCATCAGTTACCAGACTCATTTACTGACAACCAAAAGATTGTCAGATCACATCCCTGCTGCAAATACTCCAGTTAGGATTGACATTCCCAAAAATGGATGCAATCTACCTGCAGCAGAAGTGGCTGCACCTCAACAGAAAAGAGGCAGACCACCAGGCTCCAAGGAAAAAAATCCAAGAAAAAGAAAAATACCTGGAGACCTTGGAACGATAAAATGAGCTCATGTCCATACCTTCACCTCTCCCGGAATCCACTGCAGAGGAACTGTCAGGAGAAACTGAAATATCATTAAATTATGTATGTAAAGTGGAGGTGTTGAACAGAAAACGTACAGTCGTCAATGATGACTTCGCACTTCATATTGCCATTCACGTCGCTGAAAGCAACGTTGATCATGATCAACATTCCATTACTGAATGCAAACAAAGAAATGATTGGCCAAAGTGAAATCATGCAATAAAAGTTGAGCTGGACTCGCTTAAGAAACGCAATGTCTTTGGGCAAATAGTCCCGACACCAGTTGGTGTCAAACCTATGGGATACAGATGGGTATTTGTTAGAAAAAGATATGAAAATAATGAGATCGCACGCTATAAAGCAAGGCTTGTAGCATAGGGATTTTCCCAAAGACCGGGTATTGACTATGAAGAAACATACTCTCCAGTCATGTATGAGATCACTTTCCGATTCCTGTTAAGCTTAACAGCAAAGGAAGGTTTAGATATGCAGCTAATGGATGTTGTGACTGAATATCTATATGGCAATCTCGATAAAGAGATAGATATGAAACTTACTGACGGCTTTTCAATGCCTGTTGAATTAAAAGATATACATCGGGACGTCGACTCTGTTAAGCTTCAAAGATCATTGTATAGTCTTAAACAATCGGGAAGAATGTGGTATAACAGACTGAGTGAATCCCTTGTACAACAAGCATTCAACAATAATGAAGTCTGCCTTTGCATCTTATAAGAGCAAAGGGAAAAGGATTCGTCATAATAACAGTCTACGTTGATGATTTGAACCTCATTGATCTCCTGAAGAGATCACTGAGATATCTGTAAGCCTAACAAAGAATTCGAAATGAAAGACCTAGGCAAAACGAAATTCTGCCTTGGCTTACAGATTGAACATTTAAAAGACGGAATCATGTTACATCAAGCTACATATACAAAGAAAATGTTGCAAAGATTTCATATCGACCAATGTCATCCACTTAATACACCAATGGTAGTAAGATCTCTGGATGCACATAAAAACCACTTCCGACCGCTGGAAGAGGGGGAGGATATACTTAATTAGTCCAGAAGTCCCTTATTTGAGTGCTATTGAAGCACTTCTATATCTGGCCAACTGCACGCGTCCCGATATAGAGTTCGCATTAAATTTACTAACCAGATACAGTGCATCACATAGGCATCGCCACTGGACCAGGGTTAAGAACCTTCTACGCTACCTCCAATTATCAACAGATTTGGGACTCTTTTACAAAAATGGATTATCGTCCACACTTGTTAGTTATGCTGATGCAGGTTACAGATCTGATCCCTATAATGCAAAGTCACAGATGGTGTATGTGTTTACCTATGGTGAGACAGCCATTTTTTGAAAATCCGTCAAGCAGACCATAACGGCGACCTCATCCAATCACTCAGAGATCATCACCATCCATGAAGCAAGTAGAGAATGTGTCTGGCTATGCTCAATTGTACATCACATCCTGGTGACCACCGGATTGAAGACTGGGGATCTTAAACCTATTAATATGTTCGAGGACAATGATGCTTGCATCACCCAGCTACGTGGTGGCTACATCAAAGACGACAGAACACAACATATTTCACCAAAATTCTTCTGGATGCATGAGCTACAAAGAGATGGCGAGATGGACGTCAGACAAGTACAATCATGTGACAACCTGGCAGACTTGTTTACTAAATCTATTCCTTCTGCTACCTTTAGGAAGTTTGTACAGAAAATTGGCATGAGGCACCTAAGAGATTTGAAAGCCTAAGTGCTTATACAAATCAGGGGGAGTTAGAGAGAGTTTGTACTCTTTTTCCTTAACTATGGCTTTTTCCCACATTGTTTTCCATAGCCAAAGGTTTTAACGAGGCAAACCTCATCAACTCATGATCCTGAAGTATCAACCCTATGTGAGACTCATAAAAGACTCAGAATCCCGAAGTATTCATGAGCAAGAGTCCAAACCAATGGCTGAATAAGGAGGAGTGTTTTAAACGGATGTTGACGAGAATTTGTATTTGGGATTACATATTATCCATTGATAAAACCGTATCTATTGTACCCTATCCTTGTACGCTCTTCTCTCTACTATAAATAAAGAGCAGGTGTCTCCTCCCTAGATGGGTTATTTAGTACCACCCCCATGTATTTTCTCAATAATTATTAAGACCCCCCTATGGTTTTGATAATTAGTAAGACCCCCCTGCCCCGTTAAGCTCCGTTAAGTAATTGAATTTAAGTTTAAATTTCCTATAATTCTATTTATGCACTACCCAAAATACCCTAACACTGGATTGCGGTTGACTTTAATTTCTAATACCCGGAGACACGTGGCGCAATCGTAGAGTGTCTTGGAAAATTAAAAGGATCACACGGCTGGGATTAATCAAAGCCCGTACGCAAACTAACGAGAAGATCATTCTCGTAGACGAAGGAGAAAGGAGGAGGGAGACGAATTTCCATGCATGGTAGAAATATCAGTTCTAGGGTAGCTAGAAGGATGTTTTGGGACTTGAAGACGATCACTTGGTGATGTTTGTGTTCTAGCAAGACCCATGAAGAATGTTCTGACCACGCATGCTATGGGTTTGTCAATTTTGCTGATTTCTATCTACAATTTCTCAATTTTGCTGATTTCTATCTCCAATTTCTACTATAGGGTGTTTGTAGACTATGTTGAGTAAGATTATTAGGGATAATGAATCATGTATTGAGACTATGATTAGAGGATTGATGTACGTGAAAGTACTCTGCATGAGTGTTGATTGTATGTATTCTGATTTGTGGAGTGTTGTATGTGTATATAATCTGGTTGTGTATATACCTCTTTAACCATCTTCATGTGTTGAGTCTATCCAATTGTTAGTTTGCATTGTACCCTGCAATATGTTTTGATTTTTTACTATGCAGGTGACAATACTTGGTATTGACTGAAGATGGATGATTGTGTGGAGTATGTATTGCATTTGGGGGGTAAATGGGCTGATGGTAGTGCAAATGGCAGTTTTTCAGTGAACCACTATAGAGGAGGCATGACACAACATATGAAGGAAGTGGATGTTGATAGGATATGCTTCTTTGACCTGTTGGAGAATGTTTATGCAGTCACCAATCTACCTCCAGGGTCAATAGTGTATATCCAATATCTGAGCAAGGCAGCAGCTGTATTGTATGAGATCAATACTGATCAGGACCTGTTGGCAATGAACAATGAAATGTGTCTGTTTGACTATAGTGGGCATCTATTTATAACTGTGAAAGAGGTGACACATATAAAGGTTGATGACAGGGCAAGGAGGAAAGCTCATGAACCATCAAGCACCAGCAGAAGGATGTTTGAAGAGGAAGTGGGTGGTGAACAATGTACAGGTCAGGAGAATGAGACACATACTCCAAGTGAGATGGGTGAGGAAGAGGGCGGTGAACAATGTACAGGTCAGGAGAATGAGACACATACTCCAAGTGAGATGGGTGAGGAAGAGGGCGGTGAACAATGTACAGGTCAGGAGATTGAGACACATACTCCAAGTCAGATGGGTGAGGAACAGGGTAGTGACCAATGTACAGGTCATGAGAATGAGACACATACTCCAAGTGAGATGGGTGAGGAACAGGGTGGTGAATAATGTACAGGTCATGAGAATGAGACACATACTCCAATGGGTGAGGTCAATGACTCATGGGAGGACAACTCTTCAAGTGCAGATGATAGTGATTATGAGGCCAATGAAGATGATATGAGAGCTGATGATCAAGAATGGGAAAGTGATGGAGTGGATGAATTTGGATGCAACCCCCCTTATGGGTTTGACATTGGGCAGTTGCCACATGGTAGTGAAGATGAAGACAGTGACCATGACAGTGAAGGGGACTTTGAGGATCTTTATAGACATGAGGGAGAAGAAGTCAGAACCCAAGCTGAAGGAGTGGAGCTAAAGCTAGAGATTGGAATGGAATTTGATAGTGTGTACAAGTATAGGGAACATCTGTTGAACCATGCTCTGAAGAATCACTATGAGTATGTTTATGTGAAGAATGAGAAGGTGAGGGTGACAGCAAAGTGCAAGAATGAGACATGTTCCTGGAGGTGTCATGCATCTATGGTGAATGATGACTTAACTTTCAAGATCAGAACAATAAATCCTACACACACATGTGTTTCAACAAGGCAAGGAAAAAACAGTATATTAAGATCTGATTTCATTAGCAAACTGATTGTTGAGAAGCTCAGGGCAAGGGGTAAGAAGTATACACCCAAGTGTATACAGTTAGATGTACATGAGAGGTACCAATTGAAGATATCATATTGGCTATCTTGGTTCAGCAGGATCAAGGCACTGGAAATACTGTATGGCAAGGCACTGGAAATACTGTATGGCAAATATGATGAATCCTATGCTACAGCTCCAGAGCTCTATAGACAGATTTTGATAGCCAACCCTAGAAATAGAGCCAAGTATTCAAGGGATGAATGGGGCAGATTTGAATGGCTATTTGTGTCCTATGCAGTGTGCACAACAAGGTGGAGGATGTATTGCAGACCAGTTGTGGGGCTAGATGGGGCTTTCTTGAAGGGCAAATATGGAGGGGTTGTCTTGAATGCTGTGGGCTTGGATGGCAATAGGGGGTTGTACCCCTTGGCTTTCATGGTATGCAGGAGTGAAGACACTGCATCATGGAGGATTTTCTTGGAAGAGTTGAATCATGTATTGATGCATGAACATCCATACACATTCTACTCTGACAGGCAGAAGGGGTTGCTTGCAGCAGTTGAAGTGGTGTTCCCTCACTCAAGGCATAGATTTGCATGAGACATATCTATGCAAACTTCAAGAGCCATTGGAAAGGGAAGATGTTGAAGACAATCCTATTTGGAGCTGCATATACATATGAAGTTGGGGAGTTTGCCAAGCAAATGGAGAATCTGAAGAAGACATGCCCTGAAGGGTATGAGTGCATGGCTGCCATACCTCCGCAGCACTCGGCAAGATCTCACTTTGACACCACTTCAATCTGTGATCATGTCACAAACAACTTCAGTGAATCATTTAACAACATGATAAAGAACTTGAGGGATCTGCCACTTACCATGTTTGTAGAGCAGCTCACCTTCAAGATCATTGAGTTCATCTCAAACAAGAAACAGTATGTTGTGGGGATGGAGGGTCAGCTGACCAAGAATATAATGGATGGGTTAAAGATCAAGGAAGAGAAAGGGAGATACAACATACCTTATGACATTTCAGCTGATGAAGTCTTTGTAACAAACATTGATAGAAGATGGTGGGTAAACCTAAGATTGAGAACTTGTTCATGCACTGAGTGGCAGATCTCTGGGCTACCCTGCATACATGCAATTGTCTCTCTGAATATGAGGAGGATGAAGATTGAGGAGTAAGTTACAATATGCTTTCCTCTTTGGTGTTATTGGTCAATGTTGTTTGCACTAATGTTATCTGTTTTTGTCCATACAGCCACTGCAGTCCCTATTTCTTTCTTAGCAACTACAAGGCTTTATATGAGGAGAACTTGATGATGATCCCAGACAGAATCTCTTAGATTCAGGTATTATTTCAAGTACACTTATGTTGAGATCTTGGTCATTTGTTTGATGTCCTAACATGGTTTGTGTTTTTACTTGAAGCCTAATCAAATTGTCCTGCCCCCAAAGAACAAGAGGGCTCCTGGCAGACCCAAGACAAGAAGAACAAGTGGGGCAGATGAGGCTGATAGAAACCCAACACACAGAGCTAATAGGTGTGGGAGATGCAAGATGTATGGCCACAATGCAAGGTCATGTGGTGGCAGATATGGAAGAGGAAGTGTAAGATGAGGAGGATTGGGAAGTGGTGAGGCAAATTCAACTGATGTCACATCCATTTCTGGGTCAGTATCAGTTGGAGGCAGGGCTGGAAGAACAAGAGGGAGGCCACCAGGAAGTGGAAGAGGTGGTATTGGTAGAGCTGCAAGTGATGGTTCAAGAGATGGCATTGGCAGTAGTAGAGGAGGCAGTGGTAGAGGGGGTAGAGGTGTGAGAGTTAGAGGGAGGAGAGGTAGAGGGATGTCAGGTAGGGCTGCTTACTGGTTAGGTGAGGGGACATCTTCAGTCCTGACTTCTCCAGGAACTCAGTGCACCCCAGGCACCCAAGGCAGCTCAACTGGATCAACAAGGCTGAGAAGTGCTGCATGCCAAGGACCTAGGTTTGGCATTTCACCTCAAGGCCAGTGAGATGAAGAAGGAATGTCCAGATGCAGATATTTTGTGTAGCATGGTTGGCAATTTTTTGTGAAGAATATGCAGCTAGGATTAAATGTGTTAAATGTGACAATGGAAATATTTTGTGGGGGGTTGGGTGTATGGAAATATATTGCAGCTGCATCATGTCTGTAATGTGCCATTCTATTGCAGCATGTCTTGGTGAATGTGGATTGTGTTTGCAATGTGGATTGTGTTTGCTATCAATGTGGCAATGTGGATTGTGCTATGTCTTGTACTGTGGATTGTGCTATCAATGTGGATTGTGTTTGCAATGTGGATTGTGTTTGCTATCAATGTGGCAATGTGGATTGTGCTATGTCTTGTACTGTTTTATGGTGCATATTGGCACATGTATTGGTGCACATTGGACTGGTGCATGTCTTGCTACATTTCTATGTTGTGCCATGTTGGGTATGTGTTACGCCAATATGTGTTAGGTCAGTGTTGGATATTGTTACTCACAGCCATTATGCTAAAGCCATTGTCCTGTTTGGGGTCAGTGTTGGATACAGGTTAGTCATTGTCCTGTTTGGGGTCAGTGTTGGATACAGGTCAGTCATTGTCCTGTTTGTGGTTGGATATTGGGCAGTTGCCATTTCAAATTCATTTCATAATAACACTTATCATGGTTCTTGTTGAAGGCAATATTGCATTCATAACTTGGCATTTCATTCATAACAGTACACATCATCAACCACCCCCTACATTGCAGTTCAACCCCAAAAAAACCTACATTGCATCTTGTCAACCCACATTACATTACATTTGATCCCCCATTACATTACATTACATTACAGTGCTCTACAGGTGAACATTTTCTAACCCCTTCATCACTTGATCAACCTCCCCCAAATTAAGCTTGACCTCCACACTTGCCTTCCCTTCCACTTTAATCTTCAATTCAACTGAACCCCTGCTTGGTGAACTTGATTCTCCATCTTCAAAATTTCTCTGTATGGTGGGGGTTGCTTGGTCAAGCCACTGAAAATAGCCACAACCAGGTTGGGGACACGACACAAATTTCCTTCCATATCTGTGGGCTTGCCTGCTTGTGAGCACTCTACACTTCACCCCACAATTTGCAGCTTTGCATTGAGCTATTTGCATCGGGCAATCCCTTACAAAATGTGAGGGTTGCCCACAACTGAAGCAACCCAACTTGGGTGGAGTCTCTGTGGGGTTTGCTTCGTCCAGCCATTGGAACGATTTGCAGTTGGCTGCGTCACATCTCAGAAATCTCCGATTCAGGCTCTGTGGGCGGGTGGACACGCGAAGTCTTCTCCTGCCAGTACAACCCCTGATATCGCATGGTGAGTTGGGGAGGCAACATTGATCTGCAGCATGTCCATTTGCCTTGCAAATCGTGCACTGCATACGATAATCATGGTTTTAGGGTTTCACAAATCGGCAGGCGAGAGAGGAGAGGATGTGTTTTGGGGGGGAAGGGTGGTAGCTCACCTTCATCGCCATGGCTGCTTCGAGCTTGATCTGAGCTTCAATGTCGGGTGCCCTAGCTTGGAGACGTGGGGGTGATGAAGAAAAAGCCCCAAATGATATATAGGTGTAAACATGTTTTAAATTAAGGGTATTTTCGTCAGATCACACACACGTTTTAAATGCCTAACGGCTTACCTTGGTCAACCGTCAAAAGCTTAACGGGGCAGAGGGTCTTACTAATTATCAAAACCATAGGGGGGTCTTACTAATTATTGAGAAAATACAGGGGGGTGGTACTAAATAACCCTCCCTAGATTGATGGTTCATAATTAACAGGAAGTAGGAAGTAGTACTTACGGAAAAAAAATTTTAATTCACCGGAAACTTGGTTAAGCATGTGCGAGAGCCCCACGGTCATTAGGGATCGAACCGTGCTCGTCCTTGGGAATGCGGGGAATATGCCGCTGGACTACGGTCCATTGGCCGGAAATTAATTTTTGGCTAAGTTATTAGACCATTCACGTCAACATTTAAGTATTTCCCGGTCACTAACCATTGTTCATAGGTCTAGGTAAGGTCAAGGCACACGCATGATGAAGTCTTAAAACTGATAATAGACATCTTGATTAGTTCCAAATTACTGACAGAAACCCTTGGAAGATGGAATCTTTGGTTGCAAATAATGCAAATAATGTAGCTAGAGGAGAAAAAACAAAATCCGACATTGAGAATTGCATGAAAATAAGCTTACAATCTCTCCTCCTCTAAATCTAAAAGAATAATAATCAACCATTTCTTTCCCCTTCATCTAATTATCAGCTTCTGAAGTATAGCATCCCCGTGCTGAGACCCAAAAATCATCGCATTTGCAGCCTGAGCCAAATCCACGCTCTGCTCATGACTGGGCGGCCTTATGCAGAGCTCCAGATTCAGATTCAAATCCAAGCACCACCCCCTCGGCAACGACTCCTCTTCGCCGCCGCCGCCGCCGCTCTTGTGATCATCCTCTCGTGAAACAAACCCAATGCCTCCTCGCTCCTCGCTCTTAGCGCCGAAAGATGCGGTGACGTCCGAGGCCGGAGCTTGCGGCAGCGGCTGATGACTCGCCGGGTCGATTCCCTTACCCAACAGCTTCCGTCTGATGTGCGTGTTCCAGTAGTTCTTTATCTCGTTGTCCGTCCGTCCTTGCAGCCTCCCAGCTATCAGAGACCATCTGAAACAGCAACAAACCAAAAAATAATATCACAAACTGTTTTCGCTCATGCTCTCAGAGCCCGGCATCGCATATGAACAAGGACTCTTTGCTACGTACTTGTTTCCCAACAAGCTGTGGAGCTTGATGATGAGCTCGTCCTCCTCCTCGGTGAAATTGCCGCGCTTGAGATCCGGCCTGAGGTAGTTGACCCAGCGCAGGCGGCAGCTCTTGCCGCACCGGGACAGGCCGGCGGCCTTCGGCAGGGACCGCCAGCAGCCCTCGCCGTGGAGGCGTATGTGGGCGATGAGCCGCTCGTCTTCTTCTTTCGTCCACGCGCCCTTGTTGGTGTGGGCTTTCTCGCAACAAGGAGACCTCCCCATCGATTATGATCAGCAGCCAGTGACAGTAATAGCAAGTGGCTTGGCGGGGGGATGAGAGTGAAGATTTATAGGCGGTGTTTGACTCGAATGAAGAAAATAGAAGGGAAGGGGATGAGGGGGTTGTTTTGTTATTGGTGGTGGTGGAGGTGCTTCTAGATGCGTGGGTTGGTGAGGGATGGTATGAGGGGAGAGGGGAGTTGCTCGTGGTTGGTAGGCCTATCACATTTGTTTTGCTGCTCTAAAATAATAGGGCCTTAACCGAACAGTTAGGGGACTATAATATTTTAATTCATTGTCGTAAATGGATCTTCTCCTCGTGGCCATAATAGAACAACGAGAACTTGGCATTCTATTTGAATGCCAAGTGATCTCCTTCAAGGAAATAAATCTCATCTGTCTGATCAAGAGCAAACAGACGCGAGGTGCTCTTCACAAAACGCTCTTCTCCAACCCAAAACCGAATCATACCTACTATCTTGTTCGGATACCATAGTGATTCAGTCTCGATTGCAATCATGTTGGAATTCTGTGGTTACTCGATCCCAATTGCCTTTTGTTTGGCG
>JAULAV010002167.1:0-50001 GCA_030789695.1 Scilla litardierei | reverse complement strand
AAAGATCACACGACAGAAATGAAAAATCGCGACGCCTCTGCAAACAAAGTCAAATTGTGGGGGAACGACCCGTGAAATGACGTTCCAAAATAACACCACAATTTTAATACTCTCAGAGAGGGTCACAACGGCATATCACACTATAAGGTTCGGGCACAGACAAAGTCTAAAATAAATACGTGCACGGTCAAGACTACGTGCACGTAAAGCGGATAAAGGATAAGTGATTCAAAGATGACCGTAATTCCAAGTTGGGCACACGTCGGGGGTTGGCTTGCGAAGGACGCAACCAAGTGCTACGGCCCTAACGACTCAACGTCACGACTCCCACACAAAGCAACAAAACCAATCAGGTACCCGAAATTGCTATACGCACCGCCATATAACGAATAGTGGGTACCGGCCGTTACATCCTACCCACCTTAGAATAAAGTCCGTCCTCGGACTTTCTAACATATCTAGTCGCTCTAGTAACTACCCCAATCATATCACATTATAATTTAAACCAGGTATAGTCATTACAAGTGCTTATATATGCACTAGGTGGCCAAGCAGTAACACTATCAACATGTATATATATATATGTATATTACGCCAATTCTAAACTTACACTTATCATAGTCAGTCAAATTCATACACATACTTCAATCATTCATATAATCACGTACATCCCTACATAACTATTAAACACTTATTACATACCATGATGCACATACTCACAAACAATTAAATAGTTCACACCAGCAAATACCATCGTAATACTCCACGTTTAGATAACTACCTATGAACAAAATATTAAGGATACATTACTCCCTATATCTCCTAATGTACATCCAATGCCAACATATCAACACAAGTAATCACACCATACCATTATTAAATCAAGTTTGCTATATCTAATGCACATTCACCATTACTAGAATTTCACAAGTATTTAGTCATTCAAATGCATGCATATATTTCACCATATATTCACATCACATACGGTCCTATAACTATACTCACGACACGTCACACATACTATAGTCACCAATACCTATAACTAAGCACATACTTACCCGTGCATGGTGCACACTCATACACGCTAACTTTTCATTTATATATACCAATCATACCACTATATATTCAGCACATCTACACACCTAGTTTAGCTGTACACATACATTCACACATGCATGTCTTTAGTAAATACTATACCACAAGACCAACACCTATAACTATATACTGGTATAGCGACCCATAATCATATGCATAACACAACCAGGCACTAACAATCCTATTACTATACATACATCATCCATCGCTATATTCATGGTACTACACGCAAACCACAGACATATGTAACAATATACTTAGAGTATACCCACTCAAGCTTGAGTGAGACTCAAGACACATATCAGAATACTCTATATACGTAACACAGTATTTAAACCTATACCAATACCCCTCCAATGTATACACATCTACCAATATAACCATATACATACCATAATGTCAATCACACTTAATATCTAGTCAGGTAACCCCCACATAGTTCAATCACTTTATATACCATAATAATATTACAGACATCAGCACACGTACAATTATAATATCCTCCTAATGTATATGCATTCATCGTATAGTCACACACATGTAATCATACACACACACACACACACACACACACACACACACACACACACACACACACACACACACACACACACACATCAAGCATTCACAAGTATCTTCGAACCACATACTTAACTAACAGATATTCCAACACAAATTCCTAAGTGATATAGCTATCCGCACATATATAATAACACCACCATATACAACTTCACACCTATATCACGAATAACACTGATTATACATAAATAATACAAGAGTCAAATATTAATATCCTAAGGGTAGCACGCTCATACGGGTCCACACACTCCACTTATGAGCATGCACCACCACGACATAACAAATTATACTAATGGGCCCGCCAACTATACTAAGGTTGACACAGGCAACGATGAGCACTAATGGCTAAACAATAGGAAAGGAACCGAAGCCAAAGCGTAACGAAGGAAGATCGAAAAGCACGAGTTCAGATAGGACGAAGGTAAGGAGATAGCTTGGTTAGGTGAATCAGGGGTATAATTGCGAATGTTTAGGTGGAAAAAGGAGGATGTAATGATACTCTTATAGGACACATGAAAATAGTGTGTAAAAGATATAAGTTAAAATACGAAGAGTACAAAACCGGTCGTACCTCAAAAGTTGGAGTCCTCTTATGTATAGAAAAATATTGGTGGTCGATAAAATGAGTTGTTCGAAACAAGTTTGAGTCGTATATATAAGAAAAATGGTTTATTAGCTTATTGAAAATCATTATAAGGAAGGATAAAACTTCCACACGAACATTAAGGACGTATGTTAGAAAATATTATACGGAAGTAATTTAATATAATTTTGGCAAAAAGTTTCGAAAGTCAGAGAATGAAATCAGATCAACTATAGTGTAGAGAATTTAAGCTCATGCTAAAAGCTTTCCAAGTCTTAAAACTGGATAGAAATTTCAAATAAATAATATTGAAAATACTTTTTAGAGAGACCCGGATTTGCCAAACAACTGATTTATACAAAGATCTTAAAGTACGAGTACCACAAACCTAGAACTGATATGTATAAAAAAAATAATTGAAGTTCTAATTAGCTTGGAAAATATTCTAAGGTATGTATGGTGGGCGGTTAAAATGAATCTCATAGTTTAGAAAAGATGGTATATTGAATTTTCAAAATAGTAATAGAGTTTTTAAACCGAAATGCGAAAAATGTAGATTAGAAAATAGTTACGAGTTAGTGATTAAAATTACACTCAATAGACTTCAAAATCTACAAGGAATTTTGTCTCAATCAAAAAGTGAGAAATTTAAATATATACGTAGAGGGTTTAAAATAAAATTTAAACTTAGCGGAAACTTTTAATAAAGGAAATTGAAAAACAACTTTAAAAGAATTAAGCTTTGCTAAGGAGGACATTCGAAAGGTAAACGATTATCAAAATGTGGTGGTCATGTGAATCGAGGCAAGGAATTGGTCGCATGATCGAAACATAAACACGCCTAGGATACGACTCAGGAAAATCTACGGGAAACTCCTACGGTCGACTAACTAAAGATTAGAAAACTTAGCGCTAAGACTTCCTAAGGAACTAGACTGTAATGAAATGCATTCAGCTTGGCCCGAAATCGATGAACCCAAGCGAACGACTAAAGAAATTATAGAAGTCTAATATGGTCAGAGTTAGGCAAGAACCACTAAGGTAACTTCTAAGACGATTATATCAATTTCTAGCATGGAGTCTAGCTAACAATCAGGGACCTCTAACTAGTCAGCACAGACGTCTAACTAAGTCTTACTAAAGTCCTGATCTAATGGATTCCCTACTAAGCTGAGACGGATGTTCAGGCATCACGTCTACCAGCCACCTAAGACGTAGGAAACGATAATAATTAGACTCAAGGCCTATGATTCGGATGTCGAAATTTATTTATTGGACATCCTATACTTATTATCGTTGTTTCGATAATTTGCAGTTGTAAGAGGACCTGCATGGGCCACCAACAAAACTTGTCACGCCCCGCTTCCTGAAAATGGAGGGGAGACGTGAGAATGTCCGCTCAGACTTGGAGCTGTGAGGCTACAGTCTGTAAAGCGTCTGGATTTAACCGAGTTCAGGTCCTTGCAATTGCGAATCAGAACAACAATAATAATAAGGAAAGAGAGACAGATAAAAATATCTCAGAATGTCCAAAATAAATAAGTTCCAATATCATAGAAAAGCCACCAGGCTGGAAGAAAAGAGTCAAAAAGCCCAAGCATGGCCAACAAAGTCAAACGTACAAAAAACAAAGTAATGGTGCTACGCACCGACAACCAACAGCAACCTAAAGCAAAGCAACTCAGAACAGTCTCTAAGACTGGTCTCCGATGTCCTCAAACTCCTCGACAGACGTGGGCTCAGGTTCAACGTCAGCAAACACCACGTCCTCTGCAACGGTCTCTGGCTCAGGGTCTAACATGTGACACCCAAAAGAGCAAGGGGCACATGTCAGCAAGTCTACAAGAGACTTGTGCAAGGAAACTGAAAGTAAAATTAAAGCAACCTAGCAGTTCTAGCATGATGCAATGACATGGCAGATATAGCATGAGTGCAACAAGTGAAGTAAAGTACGAGCATGGCATGGCAACTGGCATTTAAATCATGACATGGATATCAAGTTTGCAAGAACAATCACAAGGTCAAGGACAAGTCTAGTAAGCACGTAGTGCTCAGGTATTATGCCTTTTGTCTAGAGTGGCTGTATGGGCCAACTCTTACACTCAAGTGATCGCTTATCCCTACCCCTCCACGTGTATCGAGCCATGGCCTTATCCCCGAACACGGAATGCTCGCTTCTGGATCACGAGCCAGGAAGTGTATTTGGCATAGGGTTATGCCCGCAAAAGCAGGTGCCTAGCCTGAACAAGGAAGTACAAGTATGTAGCGTGTGCTACGAATGCAACATTCAATGCATGGATGACATGGCATGGCAAGTAGCAAGGCGTACAGATAAGGAATTTAAACATGACAAATAAGGATGCATGAATGACATGAACAAGTAAAAGGGGTCGGATCTAGCTTCGTTGTCAAGCTAGATCAAATGGGCGTCTAGGCAGCTATCATTTCACTGCCTAGTCTCTTTTACGCTACGGTACAAAAAGCGGCCTAAAACATGGCCCTAACAAGAAGACGGCAAGTTTCACTTGCCTGAACAACGTCTGTAGTCTCAGTTCAACAATAGTTCATAACACCCTATGTGCTCCAAATCAATCATCCCAGCCTACAGTCCCATATTATTAATCTTTGATTAGTGAGTTACAAAAATAATCAGAGGCTACCAAGTTTTAGTTGATTAACAGGCGAGTGGTGATTCCTACGTGGCAGATCTTACCTCAACACGACGCGAGAGCTACTCTGACGTCGGGTAGCAATGTCAGGGGGTTGAATCCGGTAGTGCGTATGGTATGGGATGACAGATACTCTATAATAAACACGTGCACGAATGAACTCGATGCGACAGAACTAGAATTTATTATGCAACCCTAAAGCGTCTTATGAACCAATTAATTAAGTTCTCCAATCTGATACGGGATTCACATCAATATTAATGCCGCTAACACGATAACTAAGTTAACTTACTGGTTCAAATACGTTACACCATTCTATCATAGCAACCTAGATTGACAACTGCTAGGAGTATCACATACATGTTATCCACCATACCGAATAGCATGTTAACATCAGATTATTAGGTCCACTAGCTGCTTAATAACGCAATCCAAATTCCCATTTGCAACTGAAATTAAAGTGTTGCGGCAAACGACCCTAAACGATGTGTAGAGGAGAACTCCGACGTGGCTATCGGGGTTGCCGCGCGGCAATCCAAGGCGGAGGAACGTCATAGCGACACGAGGGAAATCGACCATGGTCCAGAGAGCAGCCGGGATGAAAACCATATGAAGAGAACGGCAGCCGCGTGTGCTCGCAGCCTGTAGTTACCATGCATGGCTTACGGCAGCCGCTACATGCGGTATCTGGCGGGGGTTGGCCGGAGAGAGGCTGACGAGGTCCGGTCAGCTTGGGGGGTGACTGAGACAGCCTCAGGTGGCACTGTAGTCAAGCCCACGGCCTGCTGTCACTGACAGCACCGGGCGGCTGTGTCGTGGGCAGAGGCGGCGCTGCCTTGCGCCAGGTGGAGTGCACCGGGGAGATAGCCGGTGAGGGGGTCCACGGGGGCTTGATGGCACGGAGACAGGCCAGAGAGAGGCCATGCGTCGTTGATTCGTGGGGGAAAAAGTCGGGCGGCGCTGCTGATTTGCGTCGCCGCTGCAGCGCCTGGGTGGCGCTGTGCTCGTTCGCCAGGCGGAGTGCGGGCGGCGGCCACCGGATGATGGTCAGAGGGAGGTTTGAGGAGGCCGCCGGCGAGAACTAGGTCGGAGGGCAAGGGATGCGTCGCGAGGCGTGACCGCTGCTTGCGAAAATTATGAGGCGGCTGCAGTTTGCTTTTGATGCTATGAAAGAATAACCTAGGTTAAATTACATAGAGGGCCCTAGGGTTATTTAAATAAAGGTTAGAGTGCTGAGTCTCTCTAGGTTTGCTATAGGTTAACTGGGATAGTGAGGTTGCCAACTGACAGTACGTGGCTCTAGGGGGTGCTAGGCTAGTTTGCTTATTTTTATTATTAAAATGTACATTCAATTTGGCCTCTCCCTGTGTTGTGTGCGTGGCGTTCAAGAGTTGTGTGCGTGCGTGAATGTTGTGCTGGGTGCATGACTAGGGTTAAAAGGAAATAAAGTTATATTGAGAGAGTTAGAAATACTAATGAGGGATTTAATAATAATAGATTGGGCAATAATGCGAAATTGGGTCAAACGGAGCCCGAAAATTGTAATATAAGTACTGGGGTGACCGTACCTTCGAGAGAAACAAAACCAAGAAGACGGATCATAATTTTGACGTCGAGGAACGAAACTAAAAATAAAAGATCACACGACAGAAATGAAAAATCGCGACGCCTCTGCAAACAAAGTCAAATTGTGGGGGAACGACCCGTGAAATGACGTTCCAAAATAACACCACAATTTTAATACTCTCAGAGAGGGTCACAACGGAATATCACACTATATGGTTCGGACACAGACAAAGTCTAAAATAAATACGTGCACGGTCAAGACTACGTGCACATAAAGAGGATAAAGGATACGTGGTCCAAAGACGACTGTAATTCCAAGTTGGGCACACGTCGGGGGTTAGCTTGCTAAGGACGCAACCAAGTGCTACGGCCCTAACGACTCAATGACACGACTCCCACACAAAGCAACAAAACCAATCAGGTACCAGAAATTGCTATACGCACCGCCGTATATCGAATAGTGGGTACCGGCCGTTACAATGATAGGCAAATTAGTCCTTAGACTTGAGTTCATTGTACGAACCTGTATGTAAACGGTGTCACTTATATTCTGACCTAGCTTCGAGGCAAGGCCAGTCGAAAGGTCTTTGGTTGGGTGACACTAGAAGCGTGCGAGGAGAGTAATGACCAAAAGAGGATTCATATCTCCCATTTATGGGGAATTAGTATCGCACGTATTGGTTCGGTCTTTAGTGAAACCTTTGGCCAAAGTATGTTGTAAGAAGTCCAACATGGATAGACTAAAGACCGATGAAGACTAACCTAGTTCAAGCTATTGGGGTTGACAGTTGACCATACCATAGGCTTTACTAAGCGACATAGTTTTGACAAAGAGACTAAAACATCACATTCATTGCAGACAAAGTCAAGATGGTCCCGACAATACTCTTGTCAATATGTTAACCACATAATGATGACACCGAAATAGTGACAGCACCTACTGCTCGTGGTCACTACCGTCTGTGGTTTCGAGCCCAATCTGTAGTAGGGTCAGGAGGTAGGGTCTCATACAGAGTAAGACCTTCATCAAGTAATATGTAGAATTAGGGAGATAATACATCGGATTTATGGGAATTATCTACGTCGCAAAAGGTTTGCGATATAGCCTAAAAGGAATTAATGAGGTGGTATTATTGCATGAGATGCAAAGGATTTAATATATGGCGTAAAGGGTTTGTGAGTATATTAAAGGCATTAAACAAGCTTAATCGTAGGATCCAGGAAAGTCCCAGACCCATTCGTTTTGGTCCAAGTCCAGTGAGATTGGAAAAAGACCAAAATGGATAAAAGAAAGTTTAATAAGCACAAAGTTTTTTTAACAAAAAAGGTCAAAAAGGATGCCCAGCCGCAGGCCTGGGCAAGCCCAGGCGCATCGCCTAAGTCCAAGCCCAGGCGCTGGTCGCCTGGGCTTGGGTCTAGGAGGGGCCTGCCTACTTAGCAGTCAGGCGCGGATCAGCAGGCACGCGTGCATTCGTAAAGTGGTGGGCCCTACGGTGGGGCCCACATGGTTTTTGAAACCCTATAATATCTTGGCGGCTGGGTCTGGGTGCTAAGCAGTTTTTCTTGGCTAACTTTGGTGCTTCGTTTGAGGGGTCAAATGAACTCGAAATTGAGTGTCGTTCTTTCTACATGTTCACCATTTAACCCTCTTTACAACGATGTATGACATCGCTTTTTGGAGATCTATGGTGTGAGAGATTTAATTACTCAAACATTGTCTTTTTGAAATGCATGTTTAGTATTAAGTAAATCCTCCAAATGTGTTTAGCCCCACATCAGATATGGAGAAAAGGGGAGGGGCCAACCGCCTATATAAATAGGGGCCAACCCCCTTCCTTGAAACATGCACCAAGCTCCAGATCTAAGTAGCTCCATTAAACGTGAGCAAGCCCGGACCTAAGCTTAATTAATTGTCCAACTTTGTCCCATTTCTTCCTTGCTCCTAATTGTGCTCTAGCAAAGCTACGGAGTTCGGATCGGATCCGAAGTCTTAACGGAGGATCCACTCAAGGTGATATTTCTGGAGCGTGTAGTTGACTCGACAATAAGGGGATTGATCGCCTCCAAACGTAGTTCAGCTCAGGAGAAGCAGCTCAGCTGCAATGCTGGGAATCGCTTCGGGGATTATAGACATGTTGCAAAAAATGATGCTTCGCACGGTAGCGAAGTGACAGTTATGTAGTTTAATATTCATACATTTATAATTGCAATAGATTGATAGATCTATCTTTAGGGGTTGGTCGGACCCAACCCTGGGATAGTTGAGATTCTGCCTAGGGTTTATTCCTTTAGGGCTTAACTTATAACTGTTTTAAGTTGTTTTTCGCTGGATTGTTTGGCATTCTTCGTCCGACCGACTTAGGCCAATGTCGATTTTATAGCCCTAAGGACCCAAAAACCCGTCATACCCCTCATCACTGAACGATACTCATGATGTCAGCCGTAAGCCAAAGGACCAACCCCTCGCCACTGAACTGTTGAAAATTGGTTTCCCTAAATGTGGTTTTGATGATAAACAAACATAATCAATTGTGACTAATCCTTATGTTTTGTAGTTAATAAAAGCATCATCAATAAAGACAGAGACATATCAAATGAAGATGATGGCTTGGATCATTGATGCAAGGACATCAATCAATGAAGCATTGAAAGCAAGGAGTGAATACAAGGAAATCAAAGCGTTGGACTCAACAAACTCCTCCCGTTAACAGCGATCCTCCTCCCGTTGTGAGTAGTGCAACGGATCTTCACGATAACGGCGACGTCAGCTAAAAACACGTGCGTACGGCAACGCACGTGAACTTCGAGAGTCCAAAGGGGCTGTCGGTAGATGAAGTAGGATCAATGGAAGATGCCCGGCCTGGTGGGTGGCTGACGGTATGAGCATACAGTGGTGGGTGACCGTGAGAAGCCGGAGAGGACAGATTTGTGCAACGTTCGTTGTCGCACGTCTCAGCGAAAATCCAGTGATGATCAGCGTCAACGGGAAGTTGCAGAAGGTAAAGGACTTGAATACAAAACCAACAGTGGTGGAGTTACTACCGGGGATGGTCGGAGGTGATCGTGAGCCGGTGTTGAAATTCAGTTTCCAGATCTGTCAAAAACAGCCGATACGGCATGTTCTGACGAGGTTTCACGGAGCTACAGGTGGGCTATGAGCGTGAGAGAAGTTGCAGAGTGAAGAAGGGTAAAAGGAGAACAAAGTGGGGGGTGGTCGTTGGCAGCGGCTGGCAGCTGGCGGCTGGCCATGAATAATAAATCCGGTGGCCAGATCTGTGTACAGTTTGGGTTTGAGGGCTTTTTAGAGAGAGAAAACGGAGGAGAGAGAAGGAGGGCCGGGGGTGGATGGGTGGCCGACGGCCAGGGGAGGTCGGAGGTGGCACTGGGTGGCCGGAGGAGAAGCCAAAAATCCGTGGAAGGTGGGTTGCTGAGGGGTGAATGCTGCTAGGGCTGTTTTCCTTTTGAAGATGAAAGGGTTTTGATATTTGGCCTTGGGATTTTGGCTAAATGTGAGAGAGAGATAGAGATAGGGAGAGTGGAGATAGGGGAAAGGGAAGGTGTGAATATGGCTGCATTATTCTCCCATGATACGTGGGGGTAAAATGAGGGATTTGATTAGATTTGGTTTAGGTTTGAAATTCAAAATGATTAAGGCTAATCAACGATTGAAAATTGATTAGGGGATATCTTCCACCACGGGCATCGGAAAAATAATCCGAAAATACCGGGACGATCGTGGAGACGAGAAGTACGTGGCTACGGGGTCTGATCGTTTGCTACACATACCAAAATTTATTGTAAAATCAGGAACTGAGTATTGGAGCCAAAAGACCAAACCGCCCTTCCATTCAAAGCTGTTTTGCGAGAAAATGAGCCGTGAAATGATGTTCCCAAAAATTACTATAAAATTCTACACTTCCATATGGTCACAATGTCATATCACAACGTATATACCGAAACTAAGAAAGAGTCAAATAAAATATGTGCACGAAAAAGTACGTGCATGTAGAAATCCATAAGGTTGGAAAGCGACCGTTACATTCTACCCCACTAAAATAAAGATTCAGTCCTCAAAATCAACAACACTAGTCAGAAAACAAGAATGGGAAACGCTCTCTCATCTCCTCCTCGCGCTGCCAAGTGGACTCTCCAGGTGATCCGTGACGCTGCATCACTCTCACCAGGTCGACTACCTTATTCCTCAAATGCTTCTGTCGACAGTCCAAAATCTGCACAGGCTGCTGGTCATATGTCAGGTCCGGATGGACCGTAATCTTTGAGAAATCAACCTTGTGTGATGGATCACTGACGTACCGACATAGCTGAGATACGTAGAATACGTCGTGAACTCCTTCCAAAGAAGGTGGCAGAGCAAGGCGGTAGGCCACTGCTCCCACACGCTCCAGCACATCGAATTGTCTAATATACCTCGGACACAGCTTTTCCTTCTTCTTGAAATGAATGACTCCGTGGTTCGGAGAAATCTTCAGGAAGACGTGATCTCCAGGCTGAAACTCCAAAGGTCTCCTCTTGGCAGCTGCCCAATGCTTGAAGCAGTCCTGCGCAATCCTGAGCTTCTCCCTGATGTCTCTCACGACATCCATAACTTCTACTATCATTTCTGGACCCAACAGCTCCTGATCTCCAATGTCATCCCAGCTCAGTGGCGATCGACATTTTCTCCCATATAAGGATGCAAACGGCGCCATGCCAATGCTCGCCTAGTAGCTGTTGTTATATAAAAACTCCACCAAGTGAAGATGATCTTCCCAAGAACCCTTCAGATCGAGCGTACAAGCTTGCATCATATCCTCCAGAATCTGAATAGTCCTCTCGGACTGGCCATTGGTCTGCGAGTGGTACACCGTGCTGAAACTCAGACTCGTCCCCAAATTCTCCTGCAGACTTCTCCAGAACTGAGATGTGAACCTCGAGTCTCTGTCAGACACGATACTCATGGTGACTCCATGTAAGCGTACAATCTCCTGCACGTACACGTTCTACCTCATGGTGAGCTATGAAAATCGCTCAACAGCTCCTCTCGAATATCACCTGTAGGTACGCAGAGCCTACTGCCATACCGCAGCATACCATCCTCATGAATCACGAACTCCGTCCGTAGTCCATCTTCAACCTGCCTTCTGATCCTCTGCAGCTTCAGATCTCCTCCCTGTGCTGCCTTGATACGATACACGATCGTGGACTGAATCTGCAAATTCATGAATGAAGGAACCACACTAGGTAGGACGACCTCTAAATCCATCTCTCTCATTTTCTGCTGTAACCCCTAGTCGGCAGTATGCATCATCGCAGTAGGAAGTCTACTCAAGGCATCTGGCACTACATTCCCCTTCCCTGGGTGATACTACAGATCTATCTCATAGCCTGCCATAAGCTCCAACCATCGTCTCTGATGCATGTTGAGCTCTTCTTCACGAAGATATACTTCAAGCTTGGATGATCGGTGAAGATCTTCATGCTCTCACTCAACAAGAAGTGTCTCCCGACCTTCAGCGCAACTATCACCACTGCCAACTCCAGAGCGTGTGTCGGTTAATTATTCTCATGTGTCCTCGACTGACGAGAAGTGTACATGACTACGTGGCCATGCTGAGGCAAGACGCATTTTAGGCCCTTCCCTGATGCATCACAATATACCTCAAAGCCTCCGCTCTGATCCGGTACCGACAAAACTGGTGCCGTGGTCGACCTCACCTTCAAAATGCTGAAGGCCTCCTCACAAGCTTCTGACCAATGATACTCCACATCCTTCCTTGTCAGTTTCATCATCGGCTCTGTATTCTTCGAGAACTCGAACTTAAGATGGCCTGGAATCCTGAATGCCACCTTCTCACTGTGGCATTCAAATAGAGCGTGGAAGTCTCCCAGCAATTCGATGCCAAGAATGACATCGAAAAGCGATAGATCATGGATGAAATCTAATAGTTCATGTCCACTGACCGCCAAGGGATCGATCGACAACCCAGATACACTGTCACCACTCTGTTCCCCGTGGTAATATCCCAACACTTTGGAAGTGTATGGGTGGGAATAGAGTTTCTTGTTACAAACCTCCGGGGTAAGATGCACATGGATGCACCGGAGTCGAACAAGGCCAAGGCCGGGTGTGAGGACACTACAAAGGTGCCTAAGGTATAAAAGAACTATGGCTAACCCACTACCCAACAACTAGCAAAGACAACACACCTATGTAAGAAAAACAATTTAAGCCATAAAAGAAAAGACTAGATCTTAAAAGAACATATCTGCAATAACACCATCCAAGTCTTCAGCCTCGCCGGCTGTCATGGTGTACGTCGGCCTCCGGAGTTGCATTGCCTGCCGAAACATCTGCTCGTATGGGGCCAAGGGTGGTCCACGGACAGCAGCTCCTCTTTGAAACGAGGCAGATGCCCTACTCAGCATCGAAATTAACGTTCTGCCATCCACATGGGGATACCTCAGACAATCTTTAACCGCGTGCATGGCAGCTCCACATGCCAGACACAATCCCAGCTTCTTCCAGCAAGTGTTCTGCTGATGTCCTGGCTTGCCATAGTAATGACACGGTCCCTTGCTCTGACCCTGCACAGGTGCTTCAGGCCTCTTGAAAGGCACCGTCTGAACGGGTCTGACTGCAGGCCTAGCTGTTGGCCTTTACTGCTCCACTAGTCGGTTCCCTCACAGTGGCGGTGGTGGTGCAGTCGGAGGAGCCTGGGCAGCACGGGCAATCTGATGTGCCTGATCAACCAATCGATACTGAACATCTAATATCTCTCTCATAACGTCCAGTAATTGGCGAAACTCGCCACCTCGGCCATCCATAGTCCCATCAGCTGAAGGTCCATCTCGATCTTCACGTCCTCCCACCATCCTAACGATAGGAAAGACACAACTTAGACTCGCACACATTACTGGATAATAATAAAAAGAATGTTAATACTTCTATCGTTCCAAACTTTTTGCAGAAAAGGACCTGCATGGGCCACCACTAAAACCTGTCACACCCCGCTTCCCAAACTACGGAGGCGAAGCATGACTAAGGCCCGCTTAGGCCGGAGCTGTGAAGCTCGGACCCAATAAGCGTCTGTGTGGTACTCCAAGACAAAGGAACAGGTCCCTGCAGAAAAGTACAGAACAACAAAAAGTACTTAAAAGGAAACATTCATTTTATTCAAACCAACATCCAGAAAGTACTGAGAGTCTAAACAAAAGCCTGACACGGCTACAACAACTGAAAGTAAACTACTGGTGCAAGCACCCAACCTAGACAGAAAAAGTAAACGGTGCTACACACCCGACCTAGTAAACAGGAGAACTCTGGAACAACAACAGTGAGGAACCTATATATCTGGTCCTCCTCAGGCACGTACTCTGGGTCGATGTCATCGAGCTACACGTACTCTGGCAAGTCTACCTCGTCAACGTACTTCGGCTCAACACCTGACATGCAGCACCTAAGAGAAAATGAACTGTACGTCAGGTAAAGTCTACACAGAAATGTTAGACTCTACTGCAAGTGTATTTTAATTTAAAGCAACGATTTACTGGTTGATTAACATACTGTGGTTATAACATGGCATTTAAAGAAAGTAAACGGAGCAGGAAAAGTAAACACGACACACTGTAGCTGTAGCGTGTGCTACCGACTACGGGACTAATCTAAACGGGTCAAGACAAGACGACACAAGACGTGACAAGACACAACAAGACACGATAAGACACATGTGACTCGAAGCCTTCACGCCTTACGGTTCGAGGGGGATCAGACCCTCTCCCTGTGCGCACGCTCAACCCTACCCCAACCCAAGTGCACAAGACAAGTCCGTACAAGGGATCACTCACTTTGTCGAGTGAGTGCCCTATTGCCTATAGGCTGTGTATCAGTACAAGGGATCACTCGGTGAGTGCCCTATTGCCCGCAGGCTGTGTATCCATACAAGGGATCACTCGGTGAGTGCCCTATTACCCGCAGGCTGTGTATCCGTACAAGGGATCACTCGGTGAGTGCACTATTGCCCGCAGGCTATGCATAACAAGACACGACATGACAAGAAAGAAAGTGTTCTTCTAGGGAGTCTACATGCACGCATACACAGGAAAATCCTAAGGTGTCAATTGTTGTTGTTGTGCTTAGACTTCGTCGTCAACTCAAAGCTGTCAAGGGGGTCCTGAACGCTATCATTTCACATCCGGTTCTCTTTGTTTACATTCTAACAGTTCTAAAAGTCTAAGGCCTAAACACAACCAAAAGTACAAGTGAGTACACTTGCATGCGATGGCGAGTGTGACATCTGCCCGGAGCGTCCCGTCGAAACGTCGCGTCGGCGATGGTCCGTCTTAAACAGGGTCACGGTGATGTCAGATCGTGATTTTTGGTCAAACCTATTATGGTTTGTTTCTAAATTTGGCGGGACTAACCTATCAGTCAAAAATTCGTGTTTTTGATGTTTTGTTCAGTCTAAATCAGCGTCTACCCAATGTGCACAGAAAATTAGTCCGTTCGTCGATCTTTCCTACGGTGGGAAACATTTTACAGATGCTAAAATATAACTTTAATTCATGATGACAAATTTTAGATTTAGGTTTTGATGAGTTATAGTGTGGGTTTTACTACACGTTAGGGAAACCAACCTCGTGACGTCGTTCAACAAGCGGAAGTCGGGTCTGAACGGTGAAACTTCGACATCGTCTGGAACTCCTCAACCACAGGTAGAGAAGCGAGCTACCTCTGGACAGCGGGATGATGACGTGAAATCAGCGAGTTAATAGTGATCCTCCTCCCGTTGCGAGTAGCGCAAAGGATCTTCATGATAACGGCGACGTCGGCTAAAAACACGTGCGTGCGGTAACGCACGTGAACTTCGAGAGTCCAAGGTGGCTGTTGGTAGATGAAGTAGGAACAGTGGAAGATGCTTGGCCTGGTGGGTGGCTGACGGTGTGAGCGTACGGTGGTGGGTGACCATGAGAAGCTGGAGAGGACAGATTCGCGCAACATTCGTTGTCGCGCATCTCAGCAAAAATCCAGCGATGATCAGCGTCAACGGGAAGTTGCAGAAGGTAAAGGACTTCAATATGAAGCCAACGGTGGTGGAGTTGATGCCGGGGGTGGTCGAAAGTGATCGTGAGCCGGCGTTGAAGTTCAGCTTCTAGATTTGTCAAAAACAGCCGATACGGCGTGTTCCGACGAGGTTTCACGGAGCTACAGGTGGGCTATGAGCGTGAGGGAAGTTACAGAGCGGAGAGGGGTCAAAGGGGAAAAAAGTGGGGGTGGTGGTTGCTGGTGGCGGCGGCAGTGGCCGGCGGCTGGCTGTGAACAGCAAATCTGGTGGCCAGATCTGTGTACAGTTTGGGTTTGAGGGCTTTTTAAAGAGAGAAAACGAAGGAGAGAGAAGGAGGGCCGGAGGTGGATGGGTGGCCGACGGCCAGGGGAGGTCGGAGGTGGTGCTGGGTGGCCAGAGGAGAAGCCAAAAATCCATGGAAGGTGGGTTGCGTGAGGGGTGAATGCGGCTAGGGCTGTTTTCCTTTTGAAGATGAAAGGGTTTTGATATTTGGCCTTGGGATTTTGGCTAAATGTGAGAGAGATATAGAGATAAGGAGAGTGTAGATAGGGGAAAGGAAAGGTGTGAATAGGGCTGCATTATTCTCCTATGATACGTGGGAGTGAAATGAGGGATTTGATTAGATTTGGTTTAGGTTTGAAATTCAAAATGATTAGGGCTAATCAATGGTTGAAAATTGATTAGGGGATATCTTCCACCACGGGCATCGAAAAAATAATCCGAAAATACCGGGACGATCATGGAGACGAGAAGTACGTGGCTACGGGGTCTGATCATTTTCTAAACCTACCAAAATTTATGTAAAATCGGGAACTGAGTATTGGAGCCAAAAGACCAAAACGCCCTTCCATTCAAAGCTGTTTTGCGAGAAAATGAGCCGTGAAATGATGTTCCCAAAAATTACTATAAAATTCTACACTTCCATATGGTCACAATGTCATATCACAACGTATATACCGAAACCAAGAAAGAGTCAAATAAAATACGTGCACGAAAAAGTACGTGCATGTAGAAATCCGTAAGGTTGGAAATCGACCGTTACAAACATGGCATCCAACAACGAGAGGTGGAGTGATGAGCGTGCGACACCAAAAGCCGGTGGCATGAATCAGATTTAGGAAGTGGACAAGCTATGAAGCAAATTTGATTTGCTTTCCACTCAAATTTCAGTGTTTCTGGTTGGAGCCGGTGCCGGTAGCCCACAGCAAGTAGCGGCTGTTGAAACTGAAGTGATTGGAGACTTCGGTGTTGGAGAGATTTCGGCGCCCGTGGATCAAGCAAGTGCCTTATTCTATAATCCTACAGAAAATGCGCCTTATCTGCCAAGAACAAGTTCTAACCCTGGATATTCTCCCAACAATCGGAATCATCCGAATTTTAGCTACAAGGCACCCTACCAACAATTTTAGCAACCTCCTCAACAACAACAATACCAACCTCCTCCGCCTCAACAAATGTTTCAACAGCTTCCTCCTCAATAACAACAACCTCCGCCCCAATAACAGCAACAGTACAATCAACAACAACGAGTGATCTCTCTGATTGAGAACCTTCTAGCTCAATACATTTCAAATAAGGAGAAGATCACTCAACAATTACAACTTGGGCAAAAATCCTTGGCCGACCAAGAAACCCAATTGGGGTTACAAGTAGCCAACCTCCAAAAGGCGAAAGGACAATTTTCAGGTCAACCGGAGGTGAACCCTAGAGTACCAACCCAAACCTTAGCCTTGACACCTAGTCAAGCGAATGTTTCCACTATTGTATTGAAGAGTGCAAATGAGATTCCAAAACGGGAGGCCGAGAAAGATAAGGAAGCGCCCATTGTCTTTGTGCAACCGAAGATGGAGATGAATGACAACGGAGCTTCAACATCAAGTCCCGTTACTCCGGAGGAAGATTCTGAGAAAAGGAAGAAGAATGAAGGTGAAGACTTGAGAGTTTTCAAGCCTTCAGTCCCATTTCCCAAAGGCTTGCCAAGGCCAAGATCGACGAAAAATATGGCAGGTTCTTTGAAATGGTGAAAGATCTAACTCTTCAGATCCCGTTCCTTGAAGAAATTGAAACTATACCTTCGTACGCAAAATTTATCAAAGATCTAGTAATGAAGGGAACATGGAAAGAAAAGGTGGTTCTTACGACGGAGTGTAGCGCCTTGATTCAACAAGCCAAACTGCCAAAGCTTAAGGACCCAGGAATTTTTTCGATTCCATGCTATATAGGGGAAGTCTCTATCAATAGAGCACTTGTTGATTTAGGAGCAAGTGTGAGTCTGATGCCACTTTCACTCTACAGAAGAATCAACATGGGAGAACTAGAACCTACTAGAATGACTTTGCAGCTAGCAGATCGGTCCATCAAATATCCCGTAGGAGTCGTCGACGACCTATCAGTTAATGTCTGCGGCGTACGTGTGCCGGTGGACTTTGTAGTGATGGATATGCCCGAGGATAATCACACTCCGATTATTCTCGGAAGACCATTTATGGCGACCGCCGGTGTGCTTATCGACGTGAAGAAGGGAGAGTTGTCTTTGAACGTCGATGATCAAACAATGGAATTTGACTTAGCACTATCCATGAAGCTACCACCCAAGGAATCTAATTGCAGTCTTCTGGAGATTGAAGAATAGAAAATCTATGAAGTAGGAGCATTGGAAATTCTTTCTAGAGACCCTCTTGAAGACTTGGATAGTGTAGAGGAGCACTCTAGGCTCGACGAAGAGGAAATTTATGAGCCAAAATGTGTCTCCCAATCGACTCCCCCTGGATTTGAAAAGAATGCTTAGATGAAGAGCAAGGGCAAGGAGCCTTTGGTGCTCACCATCGACATAGTGCGAATCTTGAAGAGAGTGGCGTGTGTCGCCAACACTAAGGAGAAGCCCTCGGATATTACCAATGGAGGAGTGATTGAGACTGTCCACTTATCGCTACCATCAACAATCGGAACTTTTGTCCAAACTGTTGAGAAGAAGCCAAACGTCGAGCGTCACCCATTCAAGCCACCTTGAACATCATATCGGGAGTCGAGCGAACGACTATAAAAAGAGCGCTTCATGGGAGGCAACCCATGTCCTAAACTTCTACTGGCTTTTAAT
The DNA here is from genome assembly GCA_030789695.1 of Scilla litardierei. Taxonomy (NCBI): domain Eukaryota; kingdom Viridiplantae; phylum Streptophyta; class Magnoliopsida; order Asparagales; family Asparagaceae; genus Scilla; species Scilla litardierei. The sequence continues at coordinate 31,350 of JAULAV010002167.1, read as the reverse complement.
AAGATCAGTCTATTAGTTTTAGTGTATATATGCTACTGTGGGGATCATTTGTTGGGAAACTTAGAGAATTTGAATTTTTTGTGCAGGAATTGCCTCACCTGATCGGGTCATACACCACCAGATCGGGTGAATTGTTTCAGTATGTGGCCATACTTTCGTCGAAGAATCAACCGAACGAGTGATACAGTCATCCTTCAGGTGACTGATCGGGTGAATTAAAACAAAGACTACGGATGTTTTCTAGAGAGCGGTCAACCGATCGGGTGAGTTCTCACCCGATCGGGTGACCTGTAGCTACTAATCCAAGATAATTTTTGAAAATTGATCCAATCGATCGGGTCACCAAAACTCTATATAACCCCACCCCCCACCCGACTGCCATTTCACCCGACTTCAAAACCTATTTCCACCTGTCGTTTGGATTTCTTTCCACACAATCTTCTTCATCACTTCATATTGTTACTAATCATCCTCCTCCACTCCCCCCACTAATTCCTCACCATCAAAGCCCCTCCATTAACCCCATTCAAACCGCAAATCTCATCAAACCCTAGCCTTAACCAACTTTCTCCCAATTTTCAAAAACTTTATTTTCTTCGAATTAGTGTGCGACGGTATTCCGGATCACTTCCTCGTGCATTGTGGGAGCTTTTGGAGCTAGGAGCCACATCGATTGCTGGGTAAACTCGTTTTGTATCCTAGTTATTATATTTCCCATAAATTTAATTTTGTCTCTTTATCATTTGTTATGTGCACTCATCTATCATCTTGCATATCATATCCGATCGCCACAATATCATGGCTAAGGACAAAGATAAGGGAAAGCGACCTATGGTGGATGAGGAGCCGTCTCACAAGAGACAACGATCCACACGTCCTACACGTGGATGCCCTCCTCAAACACCGCCTACCCAACCACCACCCCCACCTATCATACCAGCGAGAGACCCACTACTTGGACCACATGGTATTTGCTATATGAGCCAAGTCCACAAAGATTTTTTCTCTCGCCTCGACCAACGTCCTCACCTCGCTACCAAGTTCGTGCACGACCAAACCTTATTCGATATCAGAGTTTTCTCTGAAGTTGAATCCTTGTTCACAAACTTGGGATGGCTTAGTTTCCTCCACGCCCATGCCCATTCGTACCCCATGCTCACACTAGAATTGCTTTCCACGATCAAAATCGAGCCGGGGTCGAACATTGTTTTTCGCCTTCGAAACTGAAATTTCCGTGCTCTTTTGACCACTATCAATGATATCTTTGGGTTCCCTAATCTTGAAGGCAACTCCATTGTCAACAAATTTCATGCCGACTTTGACATCGACTTCTTTTGGAAACGTCTCACCTTGCACGATCACTATCCTATGGCCAAGGCCAATGCCTCTTCGATTATTCACCCAGTCTTCCGCCTAGCCCATCGCATTATTTCCAGCACTTTCTTTCCATGGAATGAGTCTGGCACCGTGACCATACCAGATCTTTTCATTTTATGGGTGATGACTTTTTCCTTTATTCCCGGTGTTGACAGGATTTCTTTTGAGGCACCGCGCGTTTGCATCAATGTCGTCTCGTGGCTAATTCAAAAACTAGTTGACATTAGCCACGCGAATAAGGGCAAATATTGCTGTGGTGGCCTCATCACACTCATTGCCCAACATCCACCTCTCAACATCGAGATCCCACCCGATTTGGTTTGTGCCACAGGATCTACCCATATTGACATTGATGTCCTGCGGCACACACACAGGATCAAGCCGCTTGGTGGTGGCCAATTCACTTTTCACTATGGCCATCCCCCGCACCTTATTATTAGTGGTTTTGCCCTAGGCCATATATTTGGACATTTATGTTATGTCATTTTCATTTGTAAAATACTTCTCTTATTGTTATTATTATATTGCTTTCATGTTTCTTTATAATAATGTTTGAATAGCTGTTTTATGTTATTCTAAGCATCCCTAGTCACTCATCGTTAAATGTTTAATAATGAATTAAGACTAGTATGAGCTTTGTTGATAATTATGAGATAATTATATGTATGGTGATACAAATCAAACTTATAGGTACTTGTTGGAGAACAGGTACTGAATAGACTCGCTATGAGATCATTAGTGTCATAAATGATCTCATAATAGTTATGTCATAGAATCCTTAGACCTGAGATCATCACAGTTTCCTACATAAGGAATATCATGTTTTGACATAACCAAATGTTATCTTCAATCAGATAATCATAAAGGTTATGATTAAACGTGATGTGAATTATGCAGAGGAAAGTGAATGAACAAGATGGAATTTGTCCCTCTCCTATGAGAGAGATATCTAATGGGCCCCTTGATAAGTAAGACCGAGAAATGCATGGCCATGCTAAAATGAATGTCATTTGATTTTATTAGTCTACTTAGAAAGTGAGAAATTAAATGTTTGAATAATATAAGTGTGACACTACCCATGACTTATGTTCAAATCAGATATCATGTGACAAAAGAATTATGACATGTTCTATTGGTTAGGTTAATATCGGACTAACAATATTCCTTTTAATTGGGTAGTCATAATGTCTTTCTAGAGACCAACTATGACTTGTGGGCTTCTAATAAGATTAAGCCCACTACCAATTTAATATGAGCCTATTGGGACGCACACAAAGAACGTGATGGATATGATAGGTTTTTTTAAACGTGATTTTGAATTTTATTTGAAATTCGTAATAAGGCGAAATATCTTAACTGTCAGATATTGTATCTCGTAAATATATTATCCCTAAGATAACGCCGTGTAACGTAAATCCGTTAAGGGGTTAACATGGGATTCTTATCCCTAAGATATCGTCGCGTAACTTAAATGCGTTAAGGGGTTAACGTAGGATTCTATATAAGATATAGGAAGCGGATTTTCAGTTTACTTTTTTTCAATCTATCTCCTCTGTTTTTGAGAAAACAAAGAGCGAGAGAAACCCTAGTTGCGGAGAAGGAGCTAGCACCCTCGCAATTCCTGTTCGTGACGTTCGCGTGTGGATACCGATTAAGGGTGGTCATTCGTAGAGGAGCACCTGTAGTCTGACACATTCAGATCGTCACAAAGGTTAGTAAATCTATTCGAATCAATTAGAAATGCATGGATCGTGGTAGGTTTCTATTTTCTGCCCCGTATAAACTAGTTATGCATGATAGAAAACCTAACACTTATACCATTCTGCCGAACCATGATCACGTCACTATTTAGCTTCCAACAGATTGGTCATTCCCACCAGACCCTAATTTTGTGGGGAGGGACTGCACCTTCAGTTCGATCTTCCTGACGCTCCACGATCACCTTATCCTACCGCCCACTTTGGCGAGCAGGAAATTCCTGAGTTCTGAGGAGACCCTGGGGCTGAACCCAACACCACCACCCCGGCTACTACTGCTATTTCTTCCGAAGCTCTGACTATGACCCAGCGTGGCCTAGCCTCTCGTGTCGGTACAACCACTACCGTCGGTACCCGTTCTGCTACTGTCGACACACACTCTACAGTGCACCATGCCACTTCTGCTCGCCTCGCTCTCGAGGCCGAGATGGCTGCTTTTCGTGCTGTCGCATCCTCCTCTACCCCCTCGGATCCATCTACCACTTTTCTGTCCCATCCTCGTTTCCTCGCTCTCGAGCGAAACGTAGCCACCATTCTCCGTCATCTGACCCATCTCTACGACACTCCACCACCATCACCACCCCATCACCTCCCCCATCACCTCCTCTGCTGCCTCCTAGATGATCGTCCCCTCCACTTATTCCTCCAGTGTCTGATACCACCACTCTTTTCCTTCCCACCACTTCTTTACCCCCCACCACTACTTCCTTACATACTACTACCGTTGACCCACCACTTCCATCTCCTACTGATGATCTTCCACCACCTATCACCTCTATCACTAACGCCTACTCTCGTCGCAAGAAACAAGTCGTTGTACGAGCGAAATCATTACCCGTGCCTTCTTCATCAGTTGCCGTATCCCTACCACCCTCTGTTACCACCGACACCCCATCCATCATTCACATCCCCACCGAGCCCACCCGTGCACGATCTCGATCTCTTTCTCCAGTTCTTCGCACACCCGTCACCTCTCCCACACATTCTCCAGGACACACCCATCCACTCTCTTCTAAGGAGGATAAGGAGCCTACTACTCCTGCATCTTGATTTCTTTTTTTTATTTTCCTCTAGCCAGTTTATCTGATTCATCATGATCATATCTTTTTCAGGCATGTTGAGATCAGCTTGGGGGAGATCTATATTTTGTGTTTGTGTTCGTGTCATGTGTGTTTGCCGTGTGCTTGTTTTTTACTTGTGTGCTTGTGTGTGTCTTTTGTCTAGTCCGTGTCGGTCTTTATTTTCTTTATTTTTCTACGTCTCGTTTTCTGTGTTTTTCATGTTTTTCCGTTTCTTTGTTCATGCAAACTTCCCTCCCATCGTTCATTGTCCTCCCACACTTCATCCTATTTCATTGAGGACAATGCAATGTTCAGATTAGGAGAGTCGCACTATGTGCGTCAGTCGTGTATTTTTCGCCGTTTTTGAGTCGTTTTCGTCGTATTTTTCCTTTTTCCATCCTTTTATTCTCTCCTCTCCTAGAGATGACCCAGCATGATGAAACTGCCACTGAACACCCACACACACTCTTAGCTAAGCAACGATAACTATCTTCACTAACCCTAGAAAGCCGAGTTCTGTTGCATTTTATGCTCCGTGGGTTCACTTTGCCTTTTGTGTAAAGTTGTGTGGTGTGACTAGCTAGTTGGTGTGCTTCTAGGTCGTGATTTTTTATATGCCTATCCATGGATGACCCCTAGACTATCATGCTTCAATTTCGAATATGTGGTATATTGCTTCTACTTTTTGCTTCATTATGGATGAATCATACTATATATGTAGCTTCAAATCACATGTGTCGGGACTCTACCAATAGAACTAGGATAACCCATGTTGCTTATGATCTGATCCGTGAAAAACGCCTTTTGCCAAGTGTTTAGAATTTGAATTCTTTTTTTTTGCTTGGTGCAAGTCCCCTCGTCGTGTACTTCACTTCCACTTGGAAGAGTACACAATTTTGCCACTTACTAGCGCATCGTTCTCCCGCTTTTGGAGAATGCACATTTTCCTACTTCTACCAAAAAATCAAAAAAATCAAAAAAAATTTGAAAATCCAAAACAAAAAAAAGAGAAAAGAAAGAATATGTATAGCCAAAATCCAAAAAAAATCCAAAAATTCAAAACACAAAAAAATCTGTTGTAAGTATCACTCCTCCAAACCTACTCAACCCCTTTCGTTTTCGAACACACTTGGCATAGGAGCTTTCTAGCAATCATCTCGACAATCATGCGGCGATTTCCTAGTTTATAGCGGTAAAGTCCCGAACATATGACATGTTTCTATTCTTACTCTATTCTCATGCATGCTTGAACTATTATTCACCGCAAACTCGAAGTGATTAGATTTTTTGGTTATTCCATGGATATATGTATATGGAGCTTCATCGTATGATTTAGATAGTTACACCGTTGGCTAGCTCACTACCGCACTCACTCGCGCTTCACCGTGTGAACCCACGACACTAGCATGAACTCGTATTCCTGGGCTTAGTGTTATACTTCTCGTGTGCTTGCTTAGTGTGTTGTGTTTGTTTCCATTGGCTCTGACGGGTAATCTAGGATTTCTTTTTATTTTTCTCTCTCTTTCTATTTTCTTCCACCAGGCTTCTATTCTCACTCGTCTTCCTCGAGGATGAGAAAGAGTTCAGCGTGGGGGAATTTGACGTGCGTTTATATTTTATATATTCGCGCATTTCTTCTCCGTCGTTTTCCGTCGCTTTTCGTTATTTCGTATCAGTTTCTTTGTGTTTTTAGTTTCTTTTTATTTTCGTTGAGCATTTGCAAGACATTGCTAGCATATGGGACATATATGGACAACCTCATTAGTCCCCAGAGCAACGGGGAGTGTCGCACGAGATCCTGAGAGCCAATTGTCAAAGATGATTATGTATCAGCTCTCACCCGATCGGGTGGAACAGCCACCCGATCGGGTGGAACAGCCACCCGATCGGGTCATGCAGTCTATGTCAGTGCTGAAGAAGAGACTGTACCACCCGATCGATTCAGTGATCGGGTAGATGTATGACAGAGTGTAGTTTTGAAGGCCAAAGCTCACCCAGTCAGTTGACTTGTCAACCGATCAGGTCATGTATTGTGGCCCGATCGGGCCAGCTGCTGCTGCTCCCAAGCTCGAGAAATCCAAGAATCACCCGATCGGTTCAGTGATCGGTTGAGATTTATAAGAGCTGAAGACATATTTTTCCGTCGTTTCACCCAATCGGGTGAAGTCTCACCCGACTTCACCCAATCGGGTGAGCGTCTGTTTTTTTTTCTTTTTGTGGGAATATTCACTGACATCTTGCCCACTTGTATAAATAGTGCTAGGTATTCCCAAAAACGTGGATCCCTACTTTTTAAGATGTTTTAGGGATTTTTCAGTTGCTTCAATTAAACACTTAGTGTAAGTTCTTTGATCGTTTTCATATTTTGATATTGTGTTTATGCTTCTATTTGCTACGGTGAACAATTGCTTGATTTCAATTCTTATGGCTATATCTTCTGTTATTGCATTTGCTACCATGTTTAGTGAGTAGTTCTTCAATCTAGGACATTGGTGGAAGCCCCTTCGTGGGTTCTTCTAAGAACGGCCATAGGTCTAGGGATCCGATTGGATCTAGGAATTTTGATGGTTTCACGGAGGAATTTCATTGTCATCGGCGGGAAAAAGACCGCCTTTGACCGTTGGGCCAAGAGCAAATAAAATGGGAGTTTAATTCTCTAGCCATAGCTCACCCCCTAGCGTTGACATTGAGTCCTTGCACGTGGAAACAGATTGGATGAAATGTTGGGAGCGATCGTTGCGATTTTAGTGCTCCCGGAGTCGGATGTTATTGGACATGGGAATGCCCACCGTCCGAAACCGGGTTAACCTAGCGTATCATCATGGGCATCGACTGGAATATCGGGACCATGGGACGCTAGGTACCACTTTTAGAGGCAACGTCTCACCGTCAAACCCTAGCAATCGGTCATATTACTATCCTTCGGTCGTAATAGTGAGAATCCATGATTAGGGCAGAAGCCAAAGTCCTACGTTACCTTTTTACCTTTTACATCTGTTCTATTAGTTTACATTTGTGACAACCAATCGAGAATAGGGTGGCTCATCCACCAGGTGATCCGGTTCCTGAATGTGTGCAAGTATAACACACGCCTCCCTATGATCGACCCGCAAGCCACACTTTGCCACCGTGCGCTTGGGGTTTATAAATTCTAATTCTAATATCCCTGTCCCGGTTTACGTGTCAAACGGACGGCCGGTCAAGCTTTATGGCACCGTTGCCGGGGAGGCAACATGCTTATTACGCTTAGGACCTTGTTATCCTTGAGACTTGCTCACATCCTCATCCCGTGATCATTTTCACAATCTACATTTTTATTTTTATTTGTTTTTATTTCGTATCATACCATACGTGCTTCATGGTATATCTTAATTTTACATGCGCAGGAACTCAAGGAGTCTCGACGATTTAGTTTCTTTGGATCTTGAGATCAATGCTACCGTAAGGCGTTTGAACGTAGAAAGAAGAAGAAGAGAAGAATTTGCTGCCATGGCGGAAACCGTCACTCCTCCAAGGTATTTGCTCGAATATTCGATGTCGTCTATTGGGTCTACATCCAGTATTCAACCTCCAGCCATTACGACCAAAAACTTTGAGTTGAAGCCATCACTTGTGGCTTCGATCCAACAAGACCAATTTTCTGGAGCTCCCATGGAGAATCCCATCGAGCACTTAGACTCTTTCTTGGAGAAGTGTGAGACATTTAAGGTCAATGGCATACCAACCGAGGCTATTCGGTTAAGGTTATTCTCGTTCTCTCTACGGGATAAAGCGAAGTAATGGCTAAGGGGCAAGGACCCCAACACATTCACTACTTGGCAGTGGCTTTCGAACGCATTCTTGAACAAGTTCTTTCCTCCGGGAAAGACTATGAAGCTGAGGAGTGATATCTCCTCTTTCTCCCAAGCTAGCCATGAGTCGCTACATAAAGAGTGGGTGAGTTACAAAGAAATGCAAAGGAAGTGTCCTCACCATGAGCTCCCCCATTGGCAGATCATCAACCTATTCTATAATGGACTGAGGGACGATTTGAAGTCCTCTATGGATGCAACAAGAGGTGGAGTGATGATCGTATAACACCAAAGGCCGGTGGCATGCATCAGATTGAGGATGTGGACAAGCTATCAAGCAAATTCAATTTGCTTTCCACTCATATTTCAGCGTTTATGGTTTGAGCTGGTGCCGCTAGCCCAGAGTGAGTAGCGGCCATGGAAACTTAAGTGATTGGAGACTTCGGTGTTGGAGAGATTTCGGCTCCCGTGGATCAAGCAAGTGCCTTATTCTATAATCCTATGGGAAATGCGCCTCATCCGTCAAGAACAAGTTCTAACCCTGGATATTCCCCCAACAATCGGAATCATCAGAATTTTAGCTACAAGGCACACTACCAACAATTTCAGCAACCTCCTCAACAGCAACGATACCAACCTCCTCCGCCTCAATAAATGTATCAACAGCTTCCTCCTCAACAACAACAACCTCCGCCCCAACAACAACAATAGTACAATCAACAACAACGAGTGATCTCTCCGATTGAGAGCCTTCTAGGTCAATACATTTCAAATCAGGAGAAGATCACTCAACAATTACAACTTGGGCAAAAATCCTTGGCCGACCAAGTAACCCAATTGGGGTTACAAGTAGCCAACCTCCAAAAGGCGCAAGGATAATTGCCAGGTCAACCGGAGGTGAATCCTAGAGCACCGAGCCAAACCTTAGCCTTGACACCTAGTCAAGCAAATGTTTCCACTATTGTTTTGAGGAGTGAAAAAGAGATTCCGGCACGAGAGGCCGACAAAGATAAGGAAGCGTCCATTGTTATTGTGCAACCGAAGATGGAGATGAATGACAATGGAGCTTCAACATCAAGTCCCGTCACTCCGGAGGAAGATTCTGAGAAAAGGAAGAAGAATGAAGGTGAAGACTTGAGAGTTTTCAAGCCTTCGGTCCCATTTCCGCAAAGGCTTGCCAAGGCCAAGATCGACGAAAAATATGGCAGGTTCTTTGAAATGGTCAAAGATCTAAGTCTTCAGACCCCGTTCCTTGAAGCAATTGAGACTATACCTTCGTACGCAAAATTTCTCAAAGATCTAGTGACAAAGGAAACACGGAAAGAAAAGGTGGTTCTTATGGTGGAGTGTAGTGCCTTGATTCAATAAGCCGAACCGTCAAAGCTTAAGGACTCGGGAATTTTTTCGATTCCATGCTCTATAGGGGAAGTCTCTATCAATAGAGCACTTGTTGATTTAGGATCAAGTGTGAGTCTGATGCCCCTTTCACTCTACAAAAGAATCAATATGGGAGAACTGGAACCTACTGGGATGATCACACTTCGATTATTCACACTTTGATTATTCTCGGAAGACCTTTTATGGCGACCACTAGTGTGCTTATCGACGTGAAGAAGGGAAAGCTGTCTTTGAACGTCGGAGATCAAACAGTAGAATTCGACTTAGCGCTATCCATGAAGCTACAACCCGAGGATTCTAATTGCAATCTTCTGGAGATTGAAGAAGAGAAAGTCTATGAAGTGGGAGCATTGGAAATTCTTTCTAGAGGCCCTCTTAAAGACTTGGATAGTATAGAGGAGCACTCTAGGCTAGACAAAGATGAAATTTCTGAGCCAAAATGTGTCTCCCAATCAAATCCCCCTGGTTTTGAAAAGAATTCTTAGATGAAGGGCAATGTCAAGGATCCTTTGGTGCTCACCACCGACAAAATGCGAATCTTGAAGAGTGTGGCGTGTGTTGCCAACACTAAGGAGAAGCCCCCGGATATTACCAATGGGGGAGTGATTGAGACCGTCCACTTATCGCTACTGTCAACAATCGGATCTTTTGTTCCAACTGCTGAGAAGACGCCAAACGTCGAGCGTCACCCATTTAAGCCACCTTGAACATCGTATCGGGAGTCGAGCGAACGACTATAAAAAAGAGCGCTTCATGGGAGGCAACCCATGTCCTAAACTTCTACTGGCTTTTAATAAGATCAGTCTATTAATTTTAGTATATATATGCTACTGTGGGGATCATTTGTTGGGAAACTTAGAGAATTTGAATTTTTTGTGCAGGAATTGCCTCACCCGATCGGGTCATACACCACCCGATCGGGTGAATTGTTTCAGTATGTGGCCATACTTCAGTCGAAGAACCAACTGAACGAGTGATACAGTCGACCACTGGGTGACTGATTGGGTGAATTAAAACAGAGACTTCGGAAGTTTTTCAGAGAGCAGTCAACCGATCGGATGAGTTCTCAACCGATCGGATGAGTTCTCACCCGATCGGGTGACTTGTAGTAATCCAAGATAATTTTTGAAAATTGATCCAACCGATCGGTTGGATTTCCGCCGGATCGGGTCACCAAAACCCTATATAACCCCACCCCCCACGTGACTGCTATTTCACCCGACTTAAAAACATATTTACACCCTATCGTTTGGATTTCTTTCCACCCGATCTTCTCCATCACTCCTTACTGTTACTAATCATCCTCCTCCACTTCCCCCACTAATTCCCCACAATCAAAGCCCCTCCATTAACCACATTCAAGACGCAAATCCCACCAAACCCTAGCCCTAACCAACTTTCCCCCAATTCTCAAAAAATTTATTTTCTTCGGATTGGTGTGCGGCGGCTCTCCGGATCACTTCCTCGTGCATTGTGGGAGCTTTTAGAGCTAGGAGCCGCAGTGATTTCTAGGTAAACTCGTTTCGTATCTTAGTTATTATATTGCCCAGAAATTTCATTTTGTCGCTTTGTCATTTGTTGTGTACACTCATCTATCATCTTGCATATCATATCTGATCGCCATAATATCATGGCTAAGGACAAAGATAAGGGAAAGTGACATATGGTGGATGAGGTGTCGTCTCACAAGAGACAACGATCCACACGTCTTACACGTGGATGCGCTCCTTAGACACTGCCTACCCAACCACCACCCCCACCTATCGTACTAGCAAGAGACCCACTACTTGGACCACAGGGTATTCTCTATATGAGCCAAGTCCACAAAGATTTTTTCTCTCGCCTCGACCAACGTCCTCACCTCGCTGCCAAGTTCGCGCACGACCAAACCTTAATCGATCTCGATGTTTTCTCCGAATTCTAATCCTTCTTTGCAAACTTGGGATGGCTTAGCTTCCTCCACGTCCATGCTCATTCCTACCCCATGCCCACACTAGAATTCCTTTCCACGATCAAAATTGAGCCAGGGTCGAACATCATTTTCACCTTCGGAACCAAAATTTCCATGCTCCTTTGACCACTATCAATGATATTTTCGGGTTCCCTAATCTTGAAGGCAGCTCCCTTACCAATGAATTTCATGCCGACTTTGACGTCGACTTCTTTTGGAAACGTCTCACCTTGCACGATCAATATCCGAGGGCCAAGGCCAAGGCCTCTTCAATTATTCACCCAATCTTCCATCTCACCCATCGAATTATTTCCAGCACTTTGTTTCCACGGGATGAGTCTGGCACCGTGACCATCCCAGATCATTTCATTTTATGGGCGACGACTTTTTCCTTTATTCCCGGTGTTGACGGGATTTCTTTTGAGGCAACCCGTGTTTGCATCAAAGCCGCCTCGTGGCTAATTCAAAAACTTGATGACATTAGCCGCGCGAATAAGGGCAAATATTGCTCTGGTGGCCTTATCACACTCATTGCCCAACATCCACCTCTCAACATCGAGATCCCACCCGATCTGGTCAATGCCACAGGATCTACCCATATTGACATTGATGTCATGCGGCACACTCACAGGATCAAACCGCTCGGCGGCGATCGATTTTCTTTTCATTATGTCCATCCTCCACACCTTATACCATTCTACCGAACCCTGATCGCGTCAATATTGAGCTTCCGACAGATTGGTCATTCCCACCTGACCCTGATTTTGTGGGGGGGGGGGCTGCACCTTCAGTTAGATCTTCCTGATGCTCCGTGATCACCTTCTCCTGTCGCCCACATTGGCGAGCAGGAAATTTCTGAGTTCTGAGGATACCCTGCACTAAACCCAGTACCACCACCCTAGCTATTACTGTTGTTTCTTTCGAGTCTCTGACTACGGCCCTGCATGGCCTAGCCTCTCGTGTTGGTACGATCACTCCTGCCGGCACCCGTTCTGTTGCTACCGACACACACTCTATTGTGCACCGTGCCACTTCTGCTTGCTTCGCTTTCGAGGCCGAGATTACTTCTTTCTGTGTTGGCGCATCCTCCTCTACCCCCTCGAATCCATCTACCTCTTTTCTATCACATCCCCGTTTCCTCGCTCTCGAGCAAAATGTAGCCGCCATTCTCCGTCTTCTGACCCATCTCTACGGCACTCCACCACCATCAGCACCACCAACACCTCCTCTGTTGCCTCCTGGACGATCATCCTCTCCACCTATTCCTCCAATGTCTGATACCACTACTGTTTCCCTTCGCACCACTTCATTACCCCCACCACCTTTGACCCACCACTTGCATCTCCTACTATCTTCCACCACCTATCACCTCTATCACCACCGCATACTCGCGTCGCAAGTAACAAGTCATTGTGCGAGCGAAATCATTACCCCCGCCCTCTTCATCAGTTGTTGTATCCCTACCACCCTCTGTTACCACCGACACCCCACCCATCATTCACATCGCCACCGAGCCCACCCGTGCACGATCTCGATCTCTTTCTCCAATTCTTCACACACCCGTCACCTCTCCCACACATTCTCCCAACCACACCCCTCCACTCTCTTCCGAGGAGGATGAGGAGCCTTCTGCTCATGCATCTTGATTTCCTTTTTTTATTTTTCCCTAGCCAGTTTTTTCCGATTCATCATGATCATATCTTTTTCAGGCATTGTTGAGATCAGCTTGGGAGAGATCTATATTTTGTGTTTGTGGTCGAGTCATGTGTGTTTGCCGTGTGCTTGTTTTTTATTATGTGCTTGTGTGTGTCTTTTGTCTAGTCCGTGTCGGTCTTTATTTTCTTTATTTTTCTACGTCACTTTTTTTGTGTTTTTCATGTTTTTCTATTTCTTTGTCCGTGCGTACTTCCCTCCCATCGTTCATTGCCCTCCTACACTTCATCCTATTGCATAGAGGGCAATGCAACGTATAGCTTGGGGGAGTCGCACTATGTGCGTCAGTCGTGTCATTTTTGCCGTTTTGAGTCGTTTTCGTCGTGTTGTTCTTTTTTTTCCATCCTTTTATTATCCCTCTCCTAGAGATGACCCCGCATAATGAAACTGCCACTAAATCCCCCCCCCCACACACACACACACACACAGCTAAGGAATGATATCTATCTTCACTAACCCTAAGAAGCCGAGTTCAGTTGCATTTTATGCTCCGTGGGTTCACTTTGCCTTTTGTGTTGAGTTGTGTGTTGTGACTAGCTAGGTGGTGTGTTTCTAGGTCGTGATTTTGTTTTATATGCCTATATATGGATGACCCCTAGACTATCATGCTTCAATTTTGAATATGTAATATATTGCTTCTACTTTCTGCTTCATTATGCATGAATCATACTATATATGTACGCTTCAAATCACATGTGTCGGGACTCTACCAATAGAACTAGGATAACCCATGTTGCTTACGCTCTGATTTGCAAAAAATGCCTTTTGCCATGTGTTTAGAATTCGAATTCTTTTTTGTTTTGCTTGGTGCAAATCCCCTCGTTGTGTACTTCACTTCCACTTGGGAGAGTACAGAATTTTGCCACTTACTAGCGCATCGTTCTCCTGTTTTTGGAGAATGTGCATTTTCCTACTTCTACCAAAAATCCAAAAAATCAAAAAAATTGTAAAATCCAAAACAAAAAAAGAGAAAAGAAAGAATATGTATAGCCAAAATCCAAAAAAAAACGAAAAATCCACAACCCAAAAAAAAATCTGTTGTAAGTATCACTCCTACCGCCGTGAATAAAGGGAAGGCAAGATTTTGTACCAAGTACTCTCCTCCAAACCTACTCAACCGCTTTCGTTTTCGAACACACTTGGCATAGGAGCTTTCTAGCAATCATCTCGACAATCGTGCAGCGATTTCCTAGTTTCTAGCGGTAGAGTCTCGAACATATGACATGTTTCTATTCTTACTCTATTCTCATGCATGCTTGAACTATTATTCACTGCAAACTCGAATTGATTAGATATTTGGGTCATGCTATGGATATGTGTATATGGAGCTTCATCGCATGATTTAGATAGTTACACCATTGGCTAGCTCACTACTGCACTCTCTCTCGCTTCTCCGTGTGAACCCACGACACTAGTAGGAACTCGTATTCCCGGGCTTAGTGTTATGCTTCTTGCGTGCTTGCTTAGTATGTTGTGTTTGTTTCCATTGGCTCTGACGGGTAATCTAGGATTTCTTTTTCTTTTTCTGTTTCTCTCTTTCTATTTTCTCCCGCCGGGCTTCTATTCTCACTCGTCTTCCTCGAGGATGAGGAAGAGTTCAGCTTGGGGGATTTTGACGTGTGTTTATATTTTATATATTCACGAATGTCTTCTCCGTCACTTTTCGTTATTTCGTATCCGTTTCTTTGTGTTTTTAGTTTCTTTTTACTTTCTTTGAGTTTATGTGCATTTGCAGGACATTGCTAGTGCATGGGACATATATAGCCAACATCATGAGTCCCCAGAGCAATGAGAAGTGTCACACGAGATCCCGAGAACCATTCGTCAAAGATGACTATGTATCAGCTCTCACCCGATGGGGTGGAACAACCACCAGATCGGGTCCTGCAATCTATGTCAGTATTGAAGAAGAGACTGAACCACCCGATCGGTTCAGTGATCGGGTGGATGTATGACAGAGTGCAGTTTTGAAGGCCAAAGCTCACCCAGTCGGTTGACTTGTCAACCGATCGGGTCATGTATTGTGGCCCGATCGAGTCGGCACTTTCACCCGATCGGGTCAGCTGTTGCTTCCCAAGCTCAAGAAATCCAAGAATCACCCAATCGGTTCAGTGATCAGGTGAGATTTATCAGAGCTGAAGACATATTTTTCCTTCGTTTCACCCGATCGGGTGAAGTCTCACCCGATTGGATGGGTGTCTGTTTTTTTCTTTTTGTGGGAATATTCCCTGGCATATTGCCCACTTGTATAAATAGTGCTAGGCTTTCCCAAAAATGCGGATCCCCACTTTTAAAGCAGTTTTTAGGGATTTTTCAGTTGCTTCAATTAAATACTTAGTGTAAGTTCAATGATCGTTTTCTTATTTTGATATTGTGTTTATGCTTCTATTTGCTATGGTGAACAATTGCTTGATTTCAATTCTTATGGCTATATCTTCTGTTATTGCATTTGCTACCATGTTTAGTGAGTAGTTCTTCAATCTAGGACATTGGTGGAAGCCCCTTCGTGGGTTCTTCCTAGAACGGCCATAGGACTAGGGATCCGACTGGATCTAGGGATTTTGATGGTTACGCGGGGGCGTTTCATTGTCATCGGCGGGAAAAAGACCGCCTTTGACCATTGGGCCAAGAAGAAATAAAACGGGAGTTTGATTCTCTAGCCATAGCTCACCACATAGCATTGACATTGAGTCCTTACACGTGGGAACGGCTTGGACGAAATGTTGGGAGCGATCGTTGCGATCTTAGTGCTCCCGGAGTCGGATGGTGTTGGACATGGGAATGCCCCCGTCCGAATCCGGGTAGACCTAACGTATCATCCTGGGTATCGACCATAATATCGGGCACATGGGATGCTAGGTACCACTTTTAGAGGCAACGTATTACCGCCAAACCCTAGCATTCGGTCATATTCCTATCAGTCGGCCGTAATAGTGAGAATCCATGATAGGACGGAAGCCAAAGTCCTAGGTTACCTTTTTACCTTTTACATCTGTTCTATTATTTTACAATCGTGACAACCAATCGAGAAAAGGGTGGCTCATCCACCGGGTGATCCGGTTCCTGAATGTTTGCAAGTACAACACACGCCTCCCCGTGATCAACCCCTAAGCCACACTTCGACACCGTGCGCTTGGGGTTTATAAATTCTAATTCTAGTATCCACGTCCCGGTTTGCGTGTCAAATGAGCGGCCAGTCAAGAGTCCACTTGGGAGCATGAAAAAGAGATGAGAGAGCGCTACCTGCGTTTATTTCTTGAGCAGTAGTTGATGTAGATTCCAAGGGTGAAATCATTCCTTAATGTGGGTAGGATGTAACGGTCGCTTTTCGACCGAGTGTTTTTCAGCGCGTATTTTTTTGTACATGTATTTTACGTGACCATGTTTTGAATCCTAAACGCGCGAATTATATATCATTGGGACCCTCAAGGAGAGTAGTTATTTGTGGAAATTTTTATGAACGTCATTTCACGGGTCATTCTTCCACAAATCAACTTTGTATGAAGGGGTGTCTTAACCTTTAGACTTCAACATTTGATTATTTATTTTCTTTATCGTTTTTCATAAACCTAGCACGTGACCGAACACCGTATTCTCGATACTCTCGTCGCCACGATGATTGAACCAGAGGACGCGCAAGGAGCACGCCTTCCACTCCCAAGCGTAGGAGTGTCAATGCAATAAAAAATAACCGGTGAGTACATAGTCGGATCATAGGAACAAGTCGTTCTATATTCACAAAATTGATCGATAAAGAAAAATAATAGCATGTTACAACTACCTCGCTTAACGGTGGATGAGTGTGGAAAAAAGTGTGGAATCTATAATCCTAGCCTACGCACTAAGGGTAGAGAGCCGAATCGGCAAGCAACGAGGAGGACTCATGTGGTGTGTGTGAATGAGGCTGTAGGCGTGGGAATTCATCCCAAATATAACTCAATTGATCTCTCGGCTAAGGGCCAATCAATCGGAGGATGCGGCATTTCATCGAACAAGTGGGGTGCAATAAGTAATAAATGAATCCCATGCGAGTAATATACAATGAGCATATTAGAGAGGGCCCGCTAGGATAATCCTCTTCTTGGATTTCCCCTTAGGGTTCCAATAAACAAAGTTCTAGGGTTTCATCCACCAATTTAGGAAATGAAAATGTGCTAGAGATACAATTCTCAACCCAACAATAACAATAAAACAACACAACCACATAAGCAAAATTTAGAGAATCATGATGAAAAAGGAGAAATCTTTACTCAAAATTATCATCCAAATTACAACACCAAAACCTAAATCAAATACACAAAAGATTAGAGAAATTTCACCCAAGTGTCACTCCAAGATGAAATCCTCCTCTCCCAAATGCTCCTCCAAGCTCCAAGCTTCATCAATGGCCTCCAAGCCCTAGCTTTGGCTTTGGGGAAGAAGAAAACCCCCCAAGAACCCTAAAAACTCCAAAAAAACGGAAAAAAAACGAAGCTCCCCTCAAATTTGCGCACAGGCCACAAATAATAGCCCCCTTACCTCGTTACGGGTCGGATTTGGGTCGAAACCAACCCGCAGGCGGCTCAGCCCGCAAATAAATTGAAGTGCGGGCCAGCCCGCACGCACGCGGGCTCTTGTTTTTTTAATATACATCTGCGCGCGCAGCAGGGCCGGCCTAGCTGCCGGCCCGCAAGCATGAGTTTTTTTAATTATTTTTTGTTTTAACATTGATGGCGCCCATGCGAAAATGAGCAGCCTTGGCACCGCGTGGTTACGCCACGTGGCGCCCCATTGAATTTCCATTTTCTGATTTAAACCACCTTTTCTCCTCCAAATAATTCCAAAAAATACCTAGAAATCTCTGAAAAATCCCAGAAAAATCTGGAAAATCCCCAAGAGTCCCAGGAGTACATGAAAATAGGAGAATGAGAAATTAGTCCATTTGATGAAAAAATAAATATAATGACTATTAAAAATTAATATTGACCTCCCAAAATTCATATAAAATAATCCATTACTCAAATAATTATAAAAAATTGACAATATTATCACAATAATACCAGAAGCACATGAAAAATATTAGGAAGCCAATAAAGACGATAAAATCCATATTTTGTACCAAGAATGAGAGTAAGCTCCTAAAATGACATGAAGTGAAAATATACCCAAAAAGAGCGAGATTAAGTATAATACTTAGCACAAAATAGGTGTAGTTAAGGGGTATAAATATACACTTTTCACTCCGAATCACAGCCCCCAACTAGCTTTTTGCTAGTCCCTAGCAAAATATGCGATAAATTCGGATTAAAGTGAAAAACATGCACCAAATTCACAATATCCTCATGGCATACACCAAATGATGTTTCCAAATGATTTCAAAGCCAATATACCCAATGTATGAAAATAAATAACAAATGACACTCCCCTCAAACAAGTTCAAATAAAAGTAAGGAAGTAAGCACCGTATCACATTCATCGGGATATATCACAAATGGCAAAGTTTCTAATTTTCATGAAAATGGCCAAAATAAAAGAAATTCCTCTAGGTGGTGGGAGATGAGATTGAATCACTCATGTTGATTATTCTTTCATTTATTCATTCATTTTTCTTTTCTTTTCTTTTTCCTTCTTTTTTGTATTCTTTTTTTAATGTTTATGTTTTGCATTCACGCGATAACGCTATGAAATGCAAACACCGCCACCTTTTGCCTACACGCGATAACGCTACATAGGCAAAGGGATGGAATGATCCCCTAAATCTCATTTTTGGCATCCTCCCCAATGTTTCGTGGGGCACCGGCTACTCAATTTGATTAGAAAGAAACATTCACTTTTATTAGCTCTCTTTCTCATTCTCAATATAATTTATCAACTCATCCACCCACTCCTTAAGAGGAAAACAAACATAACCAAATGGCTACACCCAATCCAATTAAAAACTAAACCATTCATCCCAACAAGAAATAACTTACACAAAACTTTTCTCAAATTGTCTCAAAGTGAGTATCACGACATACAGTGTAGTTCCATACATGGCATATTCACATATGAATCCAAATTGGAAAAGAATTAAACTATGCCAATCAAACATTTATGAATTTGATACCAAAATGATAATCCGAAAAACTGCATGTCATTAAGCATGTAGGGACTAAGCACAAAGCAAGCGGTGTATGGACAAGGAGGACAAATAAGATATGCAATAAATATCATTGGATGAGAGCAAGATGGAGGTATCTCAAAAAAAATTTAAGCTACCAACAAAATCCTAACAATCTAAAGATTCTAACACTCTCCCGCCAACTTAAAATAAACATTGTCCGCAATGTTGGAAGAGTATTAGATCTTGACAAAAGATCCTAGAAAAGAAAAGAAAAGAACACAAAAGCACTAAAATAAAACATTTATTTATTTACACTATTGGAAAGAATACACCTTAGCAAATGGTGGATCCAAAATTTCCATCGGAGGTTGAAATTGTTCTAACGCTCCTTTTGTTTCTTCTGCCAATGCTCTTCGACCAAACGTGGCAATGGCGGCCACGTACACAACCCTAAGCATCTCCTCAAAGTGTGTACCTATATTAGGAAGGAGACAGGTTATGTAAGAGAGAGATGGGGACACGTTCCCAAAAAATGACATCCACACATAATCATCAATATAAAATATGGAATGAAAAGTATGATGAATGTGTGAGAAAACTCCTTGGATGGTTGAATATGAGGTGGTTTGAAGCTCATCCCCGTGGTATTCAATATCAAAAGGGGGAGGAAGTGCTATCTCCATATAAACTATCGAAGGCGAGGGAAGCTCGGGATCCATGATAGCATGTGGTATAGACTCACCCTCGCTTGCCTCTTCTTCGGGCACATGAACAAAAGAACACTCTCCCTTGCCCACTTCACTCCCAAGTGTGCGCACGATCGGCTTCTCTATCTCCACCATATCAACAACCAATTCTTCAACAACTAATTGACACGACCCGGCAGAAATATGAGATACCGTCATGATAATTTCCTCCACCGGCTCAACCAACTCCTCCATGCCAACACTTGGTTCCTCAACTACTACTTGGCATGTAGCACTCAATTCTTCAACTACCGATGGGGTGAGATCCATAAGAACTTCTTCATTCGGGACTTGGTGGACCAAAACTTCATGGCTTGGCTCATTTGGAGTCACAACCAATGTGAGATCTTCCTCCTTGTAGGACTCCAAATAACGGCAAGCCGCATTCTCATCCATGTCCAAAAATGGCCGTTGTCCAACAAATCCACAAAATTCTGCGTCTCCGGTAGCAGACCCTCCAAGAAGAATCCAAGAAGATGCACCCCGTCAAATCCATGATGTGGACAACCGTACACTAACTCTGAAAAACGCGTCCAAGCCTGAAAAAATGTCTCACCGATGCGCTTAGCAAAGTTCACCATTCTTCCTTGCCATGCTTTGGTCCTGTAAGATGGAAAAAACTTCATACAAAATTTGTGCTTTAGTACCAGCCAAGATGGACTGAGATGAGGGATATAAACTTTAAACCAATTTAATGCACTACCATCCAACGATTAGGGAAAGAATTTAAGATAAAACTTTTCATCACACATGTTTCCATCAAAATGAAGCTTGCAAGCACTCTCAAACTTCTTAATATATAGGTAGGGGCTCTCTGCATCCTTACCAAGGAATCTCGATAGGGATTTGGTCACCCGCATGTCAAACCCAAGAGAGTTTGAAGTACTTTCTATGTTTGAAAAAAAAACAAAAAAACCAATCAAAAAGACTCAAAAAGCGTAAAATAAATAAGGATGAACAATAAGTGAAAGATGAAGAATCAAAAAGACTCACACTAAGAGATAGTAGTATCACACTAAAACTTTCAAAATCAATCAAAAAATGCTAATAATAGAAACCATTGTCCCCGGCAACGGCACCAATTGGTTGAACCGGAGGACACGCAATGAGCACGCCTTCCACTCCTAAGCGTAGGAGTGTCAATGCAATTAAAAATAACCGGTGAGTACCTGGTCAGATCACAGGGACAAGTCGTTCTATACTCACAAAATTGATCGATAAAGAAAAATAATAGAGTGTTACAACTACCTCGTTTAACGGTTGATGAGTGTGGGAAAAAGTGTGGAATCTACAATCCTAGCCTACGCACTAAGGATGGAGAGCTGAATCGGCAAGAAACGAGGAGGACTGATGTGGTGTGTATGAATGAGGCCGTGGGCGTGGGAATTCATCCCAAATATCACTCAATTGATTTCCCGGCTAATGGCCAATCAATCGGAGGATGCAACATTTCATCGAACAAGTGGGGTGCAATAAGTAATGAATGAAACCCAAGCGAGTAATAGACAATGAGCACATTAGAGAGGGTCCGCTAGGATAATCCTCTTCTTGGATTTCCCCTTAGGATTCCAATAAACAAAGTTCTTGGGTTTCATTCACCAATTTAGAAAATGAAAATGTTCTAGAGATACAATTCTCAACCCAACAACAATCAAACAACACAACCACACAAGCAAAATTTAGAGAATCATGATGAAAAAGGAGAAATCTTTACTCAAAATTATCATCCAAATTACAACACCAAAACCTAAATCAAATACACAAACGATTAGAGAAATTTCACCCAAGTGTCACTCCAAGATGAAATCCTCCTCTCCCAAATGCTCCTCCAAGCTCTAAGCTTCATCAATGGCCTCCAAGCCCTAGCTTTGGCTTTGGGGAAGAAGAAAACCCCCAAGAACCCTAAAAACTCCAAAAAACAAAAAAAACGAAGCTCCCCTCAAATTTACGCACAGACCGCAAATAATAGCCCCCTCACCTCGTTGCAGGTCGGATCTGGGTCGGACCCGACTCGCAGGCGGCTCAGCCCGCAAATAAATTGAAGAGCGGTCCGGCTCGCTAAGCACGCACAAGCTCTTGTTTTTTTTAATATATGTCTGCGCGCGCAGCGGGCCAGCCCAGCGGCCGGCCTGTAAGCAGAGGTTTTTTTAATTATTTTTTGTTTTAACATTGATGCGGCCCGTGCGGAAATGTGCAGCCTTGGCGCCACATGGCACCACGTGTTTGCGCCACGTGGCACCCCATTGAATTTCCATTTTCTGATTTAAACCACCTTTTCTCCTCCAAATAATTCCAAAGAAATACCTAGAAATCTCAGAAAAATCCCAGAAAATTCTAGAAAATCCCCAAGAGTCCCAGGAGTACCTGAAAAATAGGAGAATGAGAAATTAGTCCATTTGATGAGAAAATAAATATAATGACTATTAAAAATTTATAATGACCTCCCAAAATTCATATAAAATAATCCATTACTCAAATAATTCTCAAAAATTGACAATATTATCACAATTATACCATGAGCACATGAAAAATATCAGGAGGCCAATAAAGACGATAAAATCCATATTTTGTGACAAGAATGAGAGTAAGCTCCTAAAATTACATGAAGTGAAAATATACCCAAAAAGAAAAAGATTGAGTATAATACTTAGCACAAAATGGTGGTAGTTAGGGGGTATAAATATACACTTTTCACTCCGAATCACACGATCGTCCCGATATTTTTTCTTATATTTTTCGTTCACCGTTAGACAGACCCGACATCCTTATTATTCTAATATATCATTTTTCTCTAAGTTAATTGGAAATCTCTAAATCAAATCAAATCTTTAGGTGATCCTATGTATCTTACCATATATTCCTAGGCTATTTGCAACACTAAGTCTACTCTCCCCCATCTCTCTCTCTCTCTCTCTCTCTCTCTCTCTCTCTCTCTCTCTCTCTCTCTCTCTCCCCCTCTCTCTCCCCCCAACTATCCCTAAATCCACTCCTTTTCTTCCCCCTTAGCAAACCTAACCCTATTTCTAGCTCCCACGTTCACCACCCTAGGGTTACATAAGAAACCGTCGGCCTCTCTCTAAACCCTAGCTCCTAGGGTTTTTCTCCAACCCAGCCACTGGCCATCACCTTATCTCCTGCATCCTCCACGAAAACCCCTTGCACCGGCCCCCTCTCCTTATTCCCTTTGCTCGAGCCACCTCCGACCACCCCCGTGCCAACCTGCCCTCACCATTACTCCAGCCCCCTCTCTCCTTGAGAACCCACCACTGGACACCTCTCCCAGGCCGAACCCTCGCCAATCAGCCACTCGGGCGTGCATCAGCCTGCCGACGGCCTGTCCTTCCCCCTCAGCCACGCGCAGCGCCACCTGCTGCTCCCTGCTACTGCTGCACCGCCCAGTGCTGCTGTCGGCCGCCCCCACCCAGCCGCCGATCATCACTCCGGCCTCCTCCACGCAAGGTAGCGAGCTACCGGCCTCCCTTCCCTCGAATAGCCAGCCACCCTGTGCCGATGTGCAGCCGTCGTAGCACTGTCGTGCCGCTATCCTGTGCCTCCCAGTGCGTCTCCTCACTGCCATGATGACTTGTTGCTGTTTCCGCTCTCCGTCTGGTTGTGCTACTCGCAACTGAGGTGACCCCGACGCCGTTACCGTTTTGCTGTGCTACCCGCAGTCAAAACGATCACGAGACGACTTTCCTTACTGCGCTACCCACAGTCGAGGAACCAGAGACAACGCGATCCAGCTCTATTTCCAGATCCGACGCCAGATATCACTCGAGCGTCATTTTAGGTTGGTCCCTTTACTTGTAGCAACCCAAACAATACGTCATTGGACCCTAAATAAAAATCGACAATTTAAATAACTAAATTTACTTTTCGCTCCTTTAAAATGTTGTATCTAGAATCGACGATCGGACTTTTTAACTGTGCATATAGGGTAGAATCGTCGAATAAGATGAACATTTAAAACTTGACTTGAAATTGATAGGATAGCCACCATTAACTTAGGGACAACTTAATAGGTTTTCTAAACTTGTCCTAACACCGCCCGTTGACTTGTGATAGCAAACTTTGACCGACACGCTGCCAGTGACGAGGCGCTTCCGACGAACATTCTTCTCGCCACCGCAGGCAAGTGTACACACTTGCGTAGTTACGACCACGTTTAGGCCATCTCTCTTTAATTGTAAAAGTATGAACAAGAGAACCGGACGTGAAATGATAGCGTCCGGGACCCCCTCACGATAGCTTGGACTTGACGATGAAGTCTAGGCACAAACTACAACAACTACCAAGTAAATCATTATTTGTGTGCATGTGCGTGTGCGTGTGGACCCCTTAAGAACGAAATGAACTTACTTCACTCTCGCCATGTCATGCCAAGTCATCTTATGCATAAATATAGTTGAATAACCTGCGGGAAACCCTGCACTCACCAAGCAGAGTGAGTGACTCTTGGTAACATATGGGGAATGAGACACCCACCTAACTGAGTAGGTGATCCTTTGTACAGAACAACCTACAGGAAGCTCAGCACTCACCTAGCAGAGTGAGTGGCCCCTGCAACCCGTGGGGATTAGAGGAACTCACCTAGCAGAGTGAGTGGTCCTCGTACAGTCTTGTCTTGAGCACTTGGGGTGGGGTTGGGTTAAGCAGCCACCAGGTTAGAGAGTTTGGCAACTTTCTAAGCTGCAGGCATGAACCCTCTTGGTGTCACACAGTCTTGTCTACTCTTGTCATGTCTTGTAGCTGATAGCACACGCTGCGACTATTGCCTGGCACGTTACTTTCTGCACAGTCTTTACTTTCCTTGCATATATGTATAAATGCCATGCTGTTGCATCTCTCATGTAATCAACCATTAAATGTCGTATTTAATTTCCTTTACACTTGCAGTAGAGTCTTCTCATGTTTCCCTTGTAGACTTTACCAGACGTACAGCTTATTTTTTCTTGGGTGTTGTACGTCGGGTACTGAGACGGAGTACACAGACGAGCCGACTTTACTTGAGGACTTGGAGTCAGAGGACGTTGACCCAGAGAACGTTCCAGATGAGGACCAGACCTAGAGGTCCCACATCGTTGCTGCCCTACGGAGGTTTATTGCTTTCTAGTTTTGGTGCATAGAACCATTTTACTTCTGATCTAGGTTGGGTGTGTCACACCATTAGTGTTCCTTTTCTGCAGTTGTAGCCATGCTTGGGGCTTCTTTTATTAGACTTGATGTATTGCTGGATATTATCTCTTTTAATAATGAATGTAGTTTCCTTTCGAGTACTCTCATCTTATTGTTATGAATTTTTATATGCAAGAACCTATAATTAATTGGTATCCCTACATACGCTTATTGGGCCCGAGTCTCACAGCTACGGCCCATGCACACCTTCGTCTCATCCACGCACCTGTTTTGGGAAGCGGGGCGTGACATTTGCAGAAATGGATTTAAAGGTCAAGAAAACTCAGGCTCATTATAGGTCATCTCGTAGTCACCTTTGTTTGCTCCACCCTCTTCATCAGAAATCATAGGTTCTGCTGGCCTCTCGGAACTCTATGGTTCTTCATGAAAATCTTCATGGGTGATGGCTTAGTGCACGTCCTGAGGTGGAGGCAAAAGTGGCTGTTGAAACGAATCTGTGGGGGTGTATGGCTCGAGCTCCATCATAATCTGTAAGCTCTCTCCCTCGCACATATCTTCCCCATCATGACAACGATAACCTGTAGTAGTCCATCCAATGTACTCGTAGTCCTCAGGTGGGGGAGATGAAGCTGGAGAAAGACATGGTTCAGTCTCATTGATTTTACTCTCACCATCACTTGTCTCCATCCCATCTTCATCATCATAAAAATGGAAATGCATCGTGTCCCCCTCATTGTCCATCACTCATCTCCTCATTCTCATCCAAGTGTCCTTGCTCAAGCTCCTCTAATTGGTTTCGATGCTCCCTCTCGCATGATTCCTCTTGGTGTCCCCCAAAGGGTTGCATCAGTAATAACTCCACGGTAACACTTCAGGATGTCCCTGGATCTGCTGAAATGTGTCTTCGAAAGGAATGCTCTATCCATCATCTTCATATCTAGGATATTGATCTTCAGATGGCATAGTCCGCTCATGCATTGCAAGGTCCTACAAGTACCACCATGCATCCTCAGTCTTATATGCAAAGAATTCTCCATTGCAGCTCACCTGCATGAAATCTCATATAGGAGGCATCAATCCTATGTAGAAGATCTGTAGGAGATGATCATCGTGGATGATATAGGGAACGTAAGCATTAAATCGTTGAACCTCTTTGAAGCCTGATGGTATGCCTCCCCACCGGCTTAGGTGAAGTTTGCAATCTGTTGCTTCATAGCTTGTTGCCTCTGTGCTTGCCACACGAAAGGAGGCAAGAATAACTTAAGGAAGTCAGTTTTAAATGATAACCAATTAGATAATGAGTTATGAGGCAAAGAATTAAACCACGATATAGCATTATCTTGTAGAGAATACAGGAAATATTTAAGATATAGTCTTTCAATGTGCTCAAGCTTGGTTCCATGAAGCAAATAGTTGCATATCTTTTCAAACTCTTGCAAGTGTAAGTATGGGGTTTCCTCCTCCGTACCATGGAAATTCGGTAGGATTTGGATCAACCCTGAAATAAAGTCTAAAAAGTATGCATCACCAACCATATTTATTTATTTGTTTTTTTGTTTTGGTCCAAAGAAAACAAAAAATAAGAAAATAAAAGGTCTTAAACTATAAGGTGGAAGGATCTCACCAAATATTCCCATGTACAAAATGAAATTGTAGCTCACAAGTACTGTTATTTCCAGCAACGGTGCCAAAAACATGACTCGTCTCGAAATATGTGAGCGCTACTCCCAAATGTAGGAGATCGATCAAGTAATAATTCTGGTGAGTCCAGTTATCGTAGCCACGGGACAACTGACCTGTAAAATCACAAATTTCAGGTTATAAAGAGCACTAAAATGATAAGAAAAGACCACCTTTCGAAGGCAAAAATAATGGTGATGACGGTTTTAAAGAATAAAAATAATCCAACGATAACTATGGGGAAGTCGATACTATGGTATAAATATGGACAATATGTGTTGGTCGTGATTTCGTTAAGGTCTATGCAATCAATGAGCGTCTTTTCTATAACTCAACATTTCACCCCGCAAGGGTATGAGAACGTCGAAAAATATAACGATAAAAGTCCATCGAAAAGTGCCACAATAATCGAATAAATTACTAGTTTTATGGGGGAAATTAAGCTTATGTGCCCACAAGGGTCACGACGATGTCTGCAAGGATCATGCCACGAATTAGTCCGCAAAGATCATATTCAATCCAAGTACACTAACAGCGATAATACTTGAATAATACGTGTAGAAACTAGCAAAATACACGATATAACATGCAAAATAGGGCGAAAAGATATTAAAATCAAATATTACAAAGCCCTAACTACACCAAAACCAACACATGAGGGTATTAGCCACACATGGAGAGAAAAGAATCAATATTCATAGATAAATACATCATTATTACTCAAAATACGCATCAAATACACCACATATAAGAGAAAAGTTGAAGATCACCAAATCTATCCAATTGAATCATAGATCTCCTTCACAAAACAGCCTCTACCTCTGTCTCCAGGGCCTCCAAAAGTCACGGCCAAATACGCGCTCTTGAGCACAAAAAACGCAAAGAATACGTCCAAAAGGAATACATTTATATAGTAAGATTGTGGGTTTTAGACGTTGGGGTTTCAAAATCCGCACCCAATAGCATTTACACCTGCATCCACATGGCGCATCAGATCTCCACCATCGATCGATGTGGGATGCAACCTGGGAGCGCCACATGTCCACTGGCACCCGCTCCGCTTTCGATTCAATCCAAACCCACTTCGTATTTGCTCATGGCCGTTGGATCTGGATCTGATCACTGTCACTTCGCCACATGGCCCACTTCTGCAGTCCATCCGAACCCAATGCTGAGTAGAGACCGTTGGATCATCATCTAACAACTAGAAGTTAGCTGCATCGTGCCTCTTACAGATGATGTCTGATGCGGGTGGGAACACCTGGATAATGCCATGTGGACAAGAGTTGAGCGGGTTTAATATTTAAAACGTATTTTTGCCTTATTTTTTTGTATTTGCTTCGTATTTCCTCATTTAAAATGGTATTTTGCATTCAAAAATTCATAGAAATTAGCACAGATCTCAGAAAAATACGAATAAATAGCCGTTTGAATCGTGAGACTGAGATACGCACATGAAAATACTAAACTTCATGAATACTCAATATAATGATGTTTTGTGTATAGAATAAGAGTATGCTCTAATAAATAATAATAATCTAAATACAATCGTATTTGAGACCAAATACGCATCAAATATGCACAAAATGGTGCTAGATGAGGTGTTAATTAGTAATATTTACCCCGAATCAGTGCTCCACCACAAAATGGTGTTGTAAAAAGGAAAAATAGAACACTCATTGAGTGTGCATGCACTTTGCTTGGTGATATCCGCATTGGTTCACAATTTTGGGTGGAAGCCATTCATACCACGTGCTATGTACTAAATAGGATTCTTATGAGACCCCGTACGAACAAAACTTGTTATGAATTATTTAATAACAAGATTCCTCAAGTACATTATGTTTGTGTTTTTGATCCAAAATGTTTTTTCAAGAACACACATGAAAATTTGGATAAGTTTGATTCACGTTCCAATGAAGGAATATTTATTGGATACTCTGGTTGTAGCAAGGCCTATTGGATATTCAATAAAAGAACCTTGATGGTTGAAGAATCACTTCATGTTTCTTTTTATGATGATTTTGATAATCCATTATCTCACATTAATGAGAATATTGAATTTCTATGTGATTCCTTGAATAATGTTAAATTAGATTATTCTCTTGCAATTAACCCTACTAATGATTTAGTTGAAGTCGTTCCAAATGATCTAGGGTTACCCAAGATATTTGCTACGGTTTCAAACCATCTACATGATCAAGTGATAGGTAATATTGAAGATGCAGTCTGTACAAGGTCAATGATAAAGCGATTCTCACATTGTGCCTTCGTCTCAATAATTGAACCAAGGAACATTGAAGAGGCATGTGAAGATAGCTCATGGATCATGGCTAAGGAAGAGGAACTCAATCAATTTGAAAGGAACAATGTTCGGGATAGTTCCTCCTACAGAAGACCACATTATCATTGGAACAAAGTGGTTCTTCAAAAACATGACAGATGAAAAAGAAGTCGTCATTCAGAACAAGGCAAATTTAGTAGCTCAAGGTTACCGGCAAGAAGAATGTATTGATTTTGAAGAATTCTTTACCCCGGTAGCTAGATTAGAAACTATTAGATTATTGTTATCATTTGCATCATTTAAGACGTTTAAACTTTTTCAAATGAATGTAAAAAGTGAATTTTTAAATGGACATGTATTTAAGAAAGTCTATGTTTCACAACCACCTGGTTTCATTAATGGAAAATCACCAAATCATGTGTTTAGACTCAAGAAAGCTCTTTATGAGTTGAGACAAGCTCCTAGAGCATGGTATGATAGACTAAATAATTTTCTTATTGAATTGGGTATTAAAATGGATGATGTTGAATCAACACTTTTTACTAAGTATTTTGAACATGACATACTATAGATTCAAATATATGTTGATGACATTATATTTGGTTCCACTAACTCTTAACTTTGTCAAGAATTTGCTAAGTCTATGCAGGACGAATTTGAGATGAGCCATATGGGAGAGCTCACATACTTTCTAGGACTCCAAATTTGTCAATTGGAGCAAGGGAACGTCAGCCACCAAACTAAGTACACGTGGAATTGATCAAGTGCTTTGGGAAGGGATCCTCTTCATCCAATCGTACTCCAATGAGCACTACAACACATCTTGATAAAGATGAGCGTGGAATGGATGTTGACATTTGTCAATATCGAGGTAAGATAGGTAGCTTACTCTATCTTACTGCAAGTAGGCCCGATATTATGTTTTCGGTATGATTATGTGAACGGAATCAATCTAGACCAGAATAATCACATTTGAATGTGGTCAAACGAATTTTCCTTATTTAAACCAATCCCTTGACTATGGATTACTTTATTCTAAGTCATGCTCTTATGAACTAGTTTCATTTAATAATGCCGATTTTGCCGGATGTAAATCCGATAGGAAAAGTACTAGTGGCACTTATCTTTTCTTAGGAAATTCCTTTATGTATTGGTTCTCAAAGAAACAAAATTTGATATTTCTTTCTACAACTGAAGCCGAATACATTGTCGCAGGATTAGGTTATGCACAAGTTCTATGGATGAAACAAACACTTAAAGACTATGGTATTGAGTATGGCACATGTCCAATCATGATTGATAACCAAAGTGCTATTTGTCTATCCAAGAACCTGGTCTAACACTCTCGTACCGGACACATTAATGGTAGACATCATTTTATTAATGATCATGCCCTCAAGAAGGATGTTTGTCTAGAGTACATCGACCCCCAAAACCAAATTGTCGATATCTTTACCAAACCTATCAAAGAAGACTCTTTTATGAGACTTAGGAGATAATTGGATATTATGGATGAATCTGAACTCCAGAAGATCATTTTCCTATTGATTAGTATATTTCATCTCACATAATGATATGCTCACGCTATAAATCATTTCTTTTGGACATATATATCTCACATTTTTTTATATTTGAGTTTTTATCGCATGAGAAATATAAGTTTCCTATGATACTCTTAAGCATTATGTAATTGGTTTGAATGAATACCATATATGATGATTGTATATGTGATTTGCATTAATGAATGCTTAGTTAAGATGATTTCTTCTATCGTTAAGCTTGAGAACCCCTATAGAAATTCTCCTAGGTTCAACAAAAGCTTACAGATATAAGTCAGACACCTGGTGTAGTCGAACTAGATGTCTAATCTTATCAGATACATCTGTCTCTCAGAATTTTCCATCTGACCAGATGTCTGATGATGTCCTACTAGTTGCCTGAACCAATTTTCAGATGCCTGGACAATGTTCTGCAAACACTTGATAATATTTTTGTCAGTCTGTAAAAATTTTCCGAGAGTTTTTCAGACGTCTGATGTTGACATACCAGACGACTGGATAGTCGATTAGACCACTGGATAGTCGATCAAACGCCTGATTGGTCTGTAACGCATGATCATCATTTTATCTGATATTCATCTTATTTACTAGTTTGACCAGTCGTTTGTTGGTCCAGATCCAGACGCATGGCTCTGTATAATCACTTGAGCCTCTTTAAATCTCCAGATAACTGGATATTTGTCTCCAGACGTCATTCAAAGGACTTTAAGCGAGATTAACTTTTGATCCAACAGTTGAGATTTCTCTATCGATTGTTATAAACCCTGATTCAACTCGATTAGGGCTTAATCTTTCAGAATATTTTGTCTGCCTCT
>JAULAV010002166.1:0-70648 GCA_030789695.1 Scilla litardierei | reverse complement strand
TAATGTCAATAGGCTAACTACATAATGATGATACCGAAACCGGGACGACAACTACTGCTCATGGTCACTGTCGCCTGGGGTTTCGAGACTGTAACACCCTAGGTGTGAAATACACATTTGTGTGTGTATTAGATGGATGTAAGTACGGATGCCTACTTGTATACCTAAGGTAGTTCATACGTTTATGCCTATTGTAGTGCTTATTAGTTGGATATTGTATGTAGTGTTTTATGGTTTGTACACATCTAGTTTTGTTGGTGTCATTATGTACATGTATTTATACTAAATACAATATAAGCGATATGTATGCCTTGACCTTGATATATGGATTTATAGTGATATATGGCTATCTCGGCTATCTGTAGCTATGTAGTGCTATGCCATTGATCTTAGTACATATATGTATGTATAAGAATTTGAATATGTGTGTCTTATGGTTGGATGCATTGTTATGTATGTGGTGTGAAGTTGTGTAATTGTGTAAGGGTATGTATGTGGGTGTATATTTGGGTGTAAGAATGAGGGTGTGTGTAGGAGAAGATGTATGTGATCTAGTGTGAATAAGGTTGTGGGATAGTGGCAACCCTTGTAATTATATACCCAGGTTGGAGGGTATTTATATAGAAGTGTAATTAGGTCATTTCTCCTCCATGGCATCTTCTAGTAACATGTAACTCTTAAGGATTAATGGAGAGAAATGGGTTAAGAAAAAGATTAAAAGAAAAAGAAAAGAAAAGAAAAGAAACTTGGAGAAACTTGGAGAACTCTTGTGCAAGATGGTGACTTTTTGCATGTTGAAGCTAGAGGAGGCCTTGATGAGTAGATGAGAAGTTTTATACAAGGAGAAAGCTTGGATCTTTGAGGTAGGAGTCAAATTTCTTATGCTATATTATGTCCATGTCATCTCTACATGCTAATTTCAGTTTCTATTGCTAGTCCAGTTTCTGATGCTAAGTTAATTAGGCATCACTTTCATTCTAGTTGTCCAAAAATTATGATGAAATGTAATTTTGAAATCTATTCAAGTTGTCTACAAATTTTATGTAAAAAGTAACTTCAGATTCTACCTGTATTTAAACTGAATTTCTGTTCACTGTCATAGTATCAAATTTTGGCAGATTCTATACCATGTTGCTAAACAGCGCATAACTTCCACTCTAAACATCCGAATGATATGATTTAAGACAATCTAGAATCCTAATTGAACTAGATATACTTTTCATGTATAAACCTTGACAAGAATATGACTGTAGATAATTGCAATTATAAGATATTTACTGCTATATAATCCAGTTTGTTGGACAAATTTTGCACCTATGTAGAACAAGCCATAACTATAACCATAGATGTCTAAAAATTATGGTTTTCATTTCTGTGAAAACATGGATGAATTCTCTATAACTTCCATTTAGAAACTTATGTCAAATTCTAATTAGAAATTGGTGATATAAGCTAACCGTTTGGGACTATATCTCTTCAATATTGGTATAAGTAAAATAAGCAATGCTTAGGCTATGTTATGTCATGGTTATGTTTGATTTCCATAACCCAAGCATAGTCTTGTTGTTTTTGTTTTAAATTGCTTAGCCATTGCCATGCTCTTTTGTATTTTCACAAGTATGCTAAGCTACATAGTTGGAATTAGTATAAGATGCCATGACATTTCATGTTATGCCATGTGTGGGAATAATGGAATGGAAAGAGACACGTGCTTCTTTATGAAATTGTGGAAATGACTATGAAATTGGGATGTAAGCCATTGGATATGTTGAGATGTTGTGGAACTTATGATGGGCCTGTTGGATATGGAAGACATTAGTACACCCTTGAAGGGGATGTACGAGGGAATACGGACCTCGAACGTCGCGTACACGAAGTCGTGCGCAAAGGGAATATGTTCCCTTGCGGAGAGGATCTCTAGATTGATGGGAAAGTCGCATTATATGTGCATAAGTGCATGCGACATATGGCTAATAAAGGGGTAATATCTTAAGCTTATATTGTACCATGCATATGGTACAACTTAAGCTTATAATATGCCATGTACGATGGTACACCTTAGTTAAATTGTTCCAAAGGAACAATTGATCCTAAAATAACTACCTTGGGGGCTATAAATAAGACCCAAGGGTTAGCCATTTCTTTACACTTTTGCATGGCATTCTTGCATGCATTTTCATTCTAGCGAAGCTCTGCCGAAATACTTCCTCTCCCTCTATCCAAGTTCTTAATCTAAAGTAGAGATTTAGATTGTGGATTTAGTAGCCTTACTCCGTTCGTGAGAAGACTCGATCCGTCGTGGCGAATTCGAAGGCAAAGTTCCGAGACTACCGTGCCGCATACGTAAGCGTAAGTCTCAACTTTATTTATCGATCCTAACTCTGTTTTGGGAGGATCCAACATTGGTATCAGAGCCATATGTGTTCGCCCCGGTCAAACCGCCGCCCCGTCGAAACTATGAACGAGTCGTTGTCTTTTTCACGAATGGATATCCTACCATTACGGATATGGTAGGAACGCTTCGTGACGGAGAGAACGCAGCGGTTGTTCTTTTCACGTTAGGGTCTCCTATCATTACGGATATGGTAGGAACTCTCCGTGACGGGAAGAACCGACAGTTCACGTAGTATGTTATTTTTCATTTTTGGCACACGGCCATTAGAAAATAACCACTTTCTCGACGAACGGGTGCTTCATCGACGAACGGGTGCTTCATCGAGGAAGAAGGTGGTAGTTATTTCCATCGGGGAAGATGAATATTAGTGCATGTGCGCCATGGCCAAATTGGGCTATGAAGTCCATGCACCCCCCTCCCCATGCGGAGGGGGTTGGCTACGGCCAATAACCACCACGGCCACCCCTCCGGCGGGGTGTGCGGCAACCCCATTCAAAGGGGGTGGCCGGCCATGGCCAAAGGGACCATGGCCGGCCAATGCCAAATGGCCTTGGCCATGACCGGCCATGGCCAAGCCATGGCCGGCCATGGCCAGGCCGGCAGTGTCCGGCCATGGCCAGGCCGGCAATGGCCGGCCTCGGCCACGGCCTGCCGGCCTGGCCGGCCCTGGCAGAGGCCAGGGCCGGCCCTGGCCGGCCTGGCCGGCCCTGGCAGTGGCCAGGGCCGGCGCCCTGGCCACTGTCAGGGCCTGGCCGGCCCTGGCAGTGGCCAGGGCCAGCGCCCTGGCCTCTGCCAGGGCATGGCCGGCCAGGGCAGAGGCCCTGGCCGAGGGGCCAGGGCCCCTGGCCGGCCAGGGCAGAGGCCCTGGCCGGCCCTTGGCCAAGCCTCGGCCAGGGCAGAGGCCCTGGTCGGGAGAAGTTGAAGACCAAATAATTGGTCGACCAATTTGGTTGTTTTGGTCGACCAATCCGGCAGAAGGTCTTGGTCGATCACAAACTTTCCAACTGACCCATACGGGGTGACAAAAGGCCTTGGTCAAACTCGAATGTGCCGATTAGCCCATACGGGGCTAACCACAGTGCCGACTAGCCCATACGGGGCTAACATTTTAATGAAGTTTTTCATTGGGCTCTACTCCTTGAAGATTAGCCATAGTGCTCTACTTCATGCGAGATTAGCCATGTCATTGTGCTCTACTCTACGGAGATTAGCCAATGTACTTATGACGTTGTGCTTTACTCTACGGAGATTAGCCAATGTATTTTCAAATTTTTGAAAAAGGTGTTTTCAAATAGGTTATGTCCCGTCCTTAATCGGGATAGCGCAATTTAGAATTCCAAGTCCTACCACGATCCGGCCATGGTTATCTAACCCATGGGTGTGTAGAACAGGTCTCGTGGCTTGGCAATTGTTGCGCTAAAATTCTTTGCGCAAACTCTCACCTATTCCATTTTGAAAGATATGTTTTTCAAAGTATTTTTTCCGTTGCTAATACCATACGGGTATTATTTCTGATTTCTTTTTACTTGAGATAAGTAAGAGGGATACGTTGAAAGTTACTTCTAGATGGTAGTTGGGAACATAGTGAACTTCTCGATTCTAGAGTAACATTTCAGCGCATCCAAGGAACTTATCAAGTGTTTAAAGAATCGAAACTTTATGCATAGAATTTTGATCGTGTTTTTCATTTTCTTTGCAGTTTTTTGATTCGAATATGTCTACCGCTTCTAAGAACATTGTCGCAGAGCTTAACAAAGGTGAAAAGCTCAACGGCGACAATTATAAACTTTGGTCAATTAAAATCCAATATGTTTTGGAGGAGCAAGATGTGCTTGAAACACTCCAAAACATAATGGAAGAACCTGAGTTGGGCAATACGGCCCAACACAAGAGGGACCGGGAAGCTTATGAGACTTGGACTCGAAAGAACAAAATAGCACGTATTACGTTACTGTCCGCAATGGACAATGACATAATGCGTATATTTCGGGAATTCGACCTAGCCAAAGACATATGGTCTGAGCTAGAAGTAAAGTTTGGTGGAACTTCGGTTACCAAACTCCGCTCCTTAAACATTCAATTTGATTCGTACAAGATGCGGCGAGATCATTCTATGAAAAAGCATCTCCGCCACATGGCAAATCTCATATCTGAATTAAAGGATGCGGATGTTACGCTGTCTGACGAACATCAGATCCAAGCAGTCATTCGTTCACTCCCAGATAGCTGGGATAACATGAAAATGCACCTCACTCATAATGAGTGCATTAAAACTTTAAGCGATGTATCAAAACACCTCGAACTCGAGGAAGAGCGGATTCAAGCCGCAAAACCTAGTGCAGAAGTGCACGTGGCCGCTAGTTCCTCACATGGAGGAAATAAGCGGAAGAATAAACGCTTAAGGTTTGTGAACGAACGAAAGCAAGAACCGGAAACCTCAAAGAAGACTAAGAACAAAAAGTGGCAAAAGAATGTGCACTCAAAGAAGAAAAACTTGAAGAAGATCAAGTGCTTTAAGTGCAACAAGTACGGTCACTTCGCCCGTACATGTACGGATGGAAGTGATAAGGTAACTTGTAGGGCTAGTTACATATGTGTTTCTAGTTCCATGTTTCTTGCTGAATCTAACTATTTTTGGTTGATTGATTCAGGGGCCACAGACCACATAGCGAAGGACAGAAGGTTCTTCGTAGAGTATCAAAAGATAACTCAAGGAACAAAGTGGATATACGTCGGCAACAACACTCGTGTTGAAGTCAAAGGCGTCGGAACATGCAAGCTAGTTCTCGACAACGGCCGGACTTTATTATTGCCCGACGTCCTATTTGCTCCAGATATTAGAAGAAATATCGTATCCGTGGTCATGTTAATGTCTTTAGATTATGAATGGAGGTTCTATAAACAGAAGGTTGACCTTGTTTGTAATAGTTCTTTAATTGGGTCGGGTAATGTTTGTAATGGATTAATTGTTTTAAACACAATGTATGATGATTCTTCTTCCATTAATGAAAGTTTCCATTTGACAAATGCTTCTAACTCCGAATCTGAGATCATTCGTTGGCATGCAAGACTTGGTTATATTGGACCAACTAGAATGGATAGACTTGCCAAAAGTGGCTTGCTATCTAATGTTTCAAAAGTTGAAATGTCAACTTGCGAACATTGTCTTGTAGGGAAAACTTGTCGCAAGCCGTTTGGAACTGGCACAAGGGCCGAAGTTCCATTACAGCTTATCCATTCGGACATTTGCGGTCCAATGAATGTTAAGACAAGACGCGGGAAGTCCTATTTCATCACATTCATTGATGACTTCACCCGTTTCGGTCATATTTATTTGATTTCCCAGAAACATGAAGCTTTATCTTGCTTCAAAAACTATATGAGTTTAGTGGAAAATCAACTAGATCGCAAGATAAAGGTCTTGCGAACCGATCGGGGTGGAGAATATCAATTAACGAGTTTTAAGGAACTCTGTGATGAAAAAGGCATAGTTCATCAAATAACTATGCCTTATACTCCGCAACAAAACGGTGTTGCGGAAAGAAGAAATAGGACATTGATGGAAATGGTCCGATCAATGATGTCTCAGGCAAATTTTCCCATCACCTTTTGGGGTGATGCATTATTGACGGCAGCATTCATCTTAAACCGTGTAGCCTCGAAGTCGGTAAGTTCTACTCCTTATGAGTTGTGGAACAATAGAACTCCAGACTTAAGCATTCTAAAAACTTGGGGTTGTGCCTCTTACGCACATTTATCCTCTCACAAATATGGCAAACTTGGGCCACGTGGGAGGAAGTGTATCTTCATCCGATACGCTGAAAACTCCAAAGGATATGTTTTCGTCGGTCA
Organism: Scilla litardierei; assembly: GCA_030789695.1. Lineage (NCBI taxonomy): Eukaryota > Viridiplantae > Streptophyta > Magnoliopsida > Asparagales > Asparagaceae > Scilla > Scilla litardierei. The sequence continues at coordinate 64,401 of JAULAV010002166.1, read as the reverse complement.
AAAGGACAATGGGGGTCTAATAGAATTCGAATCGAGGGATGTTGTCTTCTTGGAAAACGAGTTTCCAAGACAGGGTGAGATAAGTCAAGACTTATCCTTGTTTGAGACTTGGGATCAAGAAGGATCGGAACGTTCGAGTGGAAGAATTCTTGGTGAAGAAGAAAATACGTTTCAAACTTCACCAATGGATGATACGAACGATACCAATCCTATTCCGAGTGGGAGTGATATTATTCCAAGTGGGAGTGATGTCATTCCAAGTGGGAGTGATCAAACTCAAGCAAGACGTAGTAATCGAACGAGGCTAACACCTCTGAGATTTGAGGATGAATTTCCTCAAACATTCATGACATTACTACAAGATGATGACGAACCTGCAAATTTCAAACAGGCCGTCACATGCCCTGCTAAAGATAAATGGATAGCGGTAATTGAAGAAGAACTTCAATCCATGAAAACAAACCAAGTCTGGGACTTGGTTGATTTACCTAAGGGACGTAGAGCCATTGGGAACAAGTGGGTTCTCAAAATCAAGCATAAGGCTGATGGCTCCATCGAGAAATATAAAGCTCGCCTTGTTGCGAAAGGTTTCACGCAACAGGAAGGAATAGACTACGAAGAGACTTTCTCTCCTGTCGTGCGTTTTACCTCCATTCGCTTAATTCTGGCAATGGTGGCTTGTTTGGACCTCGAGTTACATCAGATGGATGTAAAGACTGCTTTTCTTAACGGAGAACTAGATGAGAAGATCTACATGGAACAACCAAACGGGTTCATACAAGAAGAAAACAAACATAAGGTTTGTAAACTCAGTAAATCCATATATGGTCTTAAACAATCCTCAAGGCAGTGGTATATGCGCTTTCAAGAAGTCGTTTTGTCATATGGTTTCTCCATTCTCGACGAAGACAACTGCGTATATATTAAGAGGATTAAAAACAAGTATGTAATTATGTCTCTTTATGTAGATGACATACTTATAGCCGGAAATGATAAGCGTCTTATCATGGATATCAAAGCTTGGCTTTCATCCGTCTTTGAGATGAAAGACATGGGTGAAGCTGCATATATCCTTGGGGTTAAGATCTCAAGGAATCGTTCCAAGAAACTTCTTTCTCTCTCTCAAGAGACATATATAAAGAAAGTTTTAGAACGGTTTAATATGCAGGACTGCAAGCCAATTGATACTCCAATAAGCAAAGACGAGGGTCTATGTTTGGAAATGTGTCCCAAAGATCCAAAAGAAAAGAAAGCTATGGAAAAGGTTCCATACTCCAGTGCTGTCGGGAGTCTGATGTACGCCATGATGTGTACCAGACCTGACATTTGCTATGCTGTTGGTATGGTAAGCCGTTACCAATCCAACCCAGGACAGGCACACTGGAAAGCGGTGAAGAGGATATTAAGATACCTCAAAGGGACTGCGGACTATGCGTTATGCTATCAAGGCAATACCTTGAGACTCGAAGGCTATACCGATGCTGATTGGGCGGGTGATCTCGACGAGCGAAGATCTACCTCAGGCTTTGTTTACTTGCTCGGGAATGGTGCAATATCCTGGAGCAGCAAGAAGCAAACCTGCATCGCCCTATCAACCATGGAAGCCGAATTTGTAGCATTCAGCATGGCGGTCCAAGAAGCTGTTTGGCTTAGGAAATTCTTAGACAGGCTGACGAATGCCTCTGACTCGAGCACTGTTCCTATATACAGTGATAGTCAAGCCTCGATTGCCTATGTCAAAGATCCTAAATTTCATTGTAAGACCAAACACATTGATATTCGATTCAAGTTTACAAAGGACTATGACAAACGGAAGGAAGTAGACATAGGATACATATCCACGCATGAGATGATAGCGGATCCCCTTACTAAGGCGATCCCCAGAGATGTGTTCTACAAACACTTATCATCTATGGGAATGCGTAGGTGCTGAGCTGTATCTTGTAATATTTCCCATGTCTATAGAAGATCAAAGTTTAATAAAAGAAAGAAGTTCTTTTATATATTGCATACAAGTTTCTTACAAATGATTTTATACATTTGTGTTTGAGTCTCAGCTATTTTATTGTGTGTATGTCGGACAGATTAAGGTTGGCTCTCTCACATGAGCAACCGCCTTATCTTATCAGAAGGATAAGATAGAGATGAGACTGGTTTAAAGTCAAAATCATTAGACAAATGATTTAGAGTCGTGACTTAAACAAGATATTCGAATGAAAGATCTGCATCATATGGATGCTTACAAAAGATCTGAGATCTGTATCACAAGGATATTTGAATGAGATCTCATAGGATTTTTTAAATCCTATCTGTCTTATGCAGGATGAGAGTCCGTGAATATTTCACGAGTAGTAAGGGGACTCAAAAAGATAGGCACTGTGGTGTCTGATCTTTCATCCGTACAACATCATTAAGACATACTCTCCCTGGGAAAGGAGTGATGTTGTAGTACGTGTTCATACCACGTATGCATTTCGACCACTGAGTTAATAGCAATAGTGTTTGCTATTATGTGAGACTCAAAGGCCATACGGGTCTTAACTCTTACACTCAAGGACTCCAATTGGTTCCTTTAGATTTGACGAGATGATCGCTATCTTAGCGTGTTGCTAATGGGCTATGATAATTCGGCTCGACGGGGCACGTTAGAAAAGCGAATCAAGTCAAGATCAGAAGGTTCGCAAGAAGAGGAAGATTGATTTCATATTCACATTTGGACTTTAAATGATTCAAAGCTGGCCAGCCAATTGTAATCCAGATGGGATTCAATTGTTGAATATAAAGTATAAGAAATGTGAAGAAATAATCTAGGGTAAAGCATGCGTTGAACTACTCAACTTTGCACCTTCGAGGTCGTTGTGTATCTCTAACAAGTGCACAACAACAGACTCTGCGCGCATGACGGTCGCACGGTCTATTTCTCGGTATGATAGATAAAAGAACTAAGAGAAAGACGTTCTCTTACAATCCCCTCAAGTGTGAGTGTGAGATGTTGGATATGGAAGACATTAGTACACCCTTGAAGGGGATGTACGAGGGAATACGGACCTCGAACGTCGCGTACACGAAGTCGTGCGCAAAGGGAATATGTTCCCTTGCAGAGAGGATCTCTAGATTGATGGGAAAGTCGCATTATATGTGCATAAGTGCATGCGACATATGGCTAATAAAGGGGTAATATCTTAAGCTTATATTGTACCATGCATATGGTACAACTTAAGCTTATAATATGCCATGTACGATGGTACACCTTAGTTAAATTGTTCCAAAGGAACAATTGATCCTAAAATAACTACCTTGGGGGCTATATATAAGACCCAAGGGTTAGCCATTTCTTTACACTTTTGCATGGCATTCTTGCATGCATTTTCATTCTAGCGAAGCTCTGCTGAAATACTTCCTCTCCCTCTATCCAAGTTCTTAATCTAAAGTAGAGATTTAGATTGTGGATTTAGTAGCCTTACTCCGTTCGTGAGAAGACTCGATCCGTCGTGGCCAATCCGAAGGCAAAGTTCCGAGACTACCGTGCCGCATACGCAAGCGTAAGTCTCAAATTTATTTATCGATCCTAACTCTGTTTTAGCAGGATCCAACAGGGCCTACATATGTGGTGCATGATCCCTTTTCACTTCATTTATGTCGTTCACCTCATTTTATGTCAGTCTCATGTTCGTAACATCATATTATTACTGATAAAACAAAGATTACTCTTGGTATGTCTTGTTACGACCTCAATATCGGCCCAGTCGATCTAGGCACACGTGTTCAGAGCCCAAGTCTTGGGCCGTCGGATCTCCACAACAAGGCCTAGTTTGCCAAGGACTAGAGAAGATCGCCAAGGCCCAGAGCTGCCCGCCCTTACAGAGCTATGGACCTGTCAATCAAACCAAAGAGGAGAGCCCTCCGATGGATCACGTGATCTACCCCAGCTCGCCCAGAGGTGGCTCGCCTACCTCTCCATCCAGGTAATGTCCACCCAAGGAGGAAGACGACACGCTACTGGCAGTTTCACTCCAGACAAGTCTGACAAAAGTGCACCTGGCCGCTTCGCCGCCTAATCGCCTGATCGCCTGACCGCCTTCCGAAAGCACGCCTAGCCGTTTCGTTTCCAGATAGCCTGACATTAACGGCTCCGACGGCCTGACAAAAGTGCGCCTGACACGTTCGTTTATGACATCCTTAGCCAGATCCCTGCCACCGCCAGCTCAGCTAAAGCAACCGACTCCAGCAGCCTATAAATACCACATCTCCTCTAACGAGAAAGGGGCTGGCTAATCGATAATACTCTCTAAGACATCTACTTATACACAAGGTCGAATATCCTTCACATATTCGTGCCTTCCACACTAGTTCGCCACCCAAGCACTGATCTGCCTTTAAGATAACCTTGAGGCTTCGAAATTCTCCATACAGTCACCCGTTGACTTAAGCATCGGATAGGCTACGGGCTGGCACCCAGCCATGCCTTTCTGACGAGTTGTTCTCCTTGCAGGTAGTTCGCTTCTGTAGCTGGTGGTTGGAGCGACTTAGGGCGACCAACTCCAATATAGGGACAACTTACATCGATTGAAGGGCAACCTTGAGCTTTCCGTCCAAAAGCATCTTCCAATCGTGATTAGCCTTGTCTATCCCCCAAAACTTGTAATCCTTGTACCTTTGATTCCCATTTCAATACAAATTCAGTGTTAGTAGATTTTATCCTGCAACATTTGGTTTCATCTGTGGGAATCAAGGGTTACACCCATGGCAGACCCCACACAAAGTCAACATAATCATCGTATTGGTAAACAGCCAATGCTCGAGGAGGTTCCCACTCCGAGAAGGTCCCCCAAGAGATGCGCCCCCTGAGAGGCCAGATGCTACTATCGAGGCCGTAGCCTGTGGCCTTTATCAAAACTTTGAGATCTTTGACAAAGTGATGAATGACATAACTGCAGAAAAATTTGCAAGGTGGCCTCAAACATCAGGCCCCTCCAGAACATTCAATGTAAGGCGGAACTTCCTCCTTGAATTCGATGAAGAATCGGCCGCTCGATGGAGGCGCTTCGACGAAGAGGAATTAACCTCTCTACAAAGGTGCCTCGACGATGATGAGGTGGTTGCTAGGTAGAGACGATTTGACGAGGAGGAGGCCACGATATAGAGATGGCTTGATGAAGAAGCAGCTATCCGACAATGACGATACATTGCAGTCGCACGGTAGAGGATCCAGTAGAGGATCTTGGGAGCCCTGCCCATTGATCGAGATAGTGCAGGAGCACATCCCAGAGGATCAAGCTGCAGAGAGTTTCTCTCATCGAAGGACGCCAAGCCCAAGGCGAGAAGAGCGTCGCCGTCAAGGCTGAAGCCACCCTCTGGCTGAGTGCATCTCTCCAAGGCACAATGATCGATGGGGGCAGAGCTGCGAACAGAGCCCGATTGCAAGGGCACACAGACGGGATTCCCCTGAGCACCAAGGCGGCTCACCCAGGGTCTGAGGCGGCTGGGACGTCGAAGGGTGACGCGAAGATTACCAGCACCCCCACATCCCGAAGAAGCCAGCCTGTTGACGCGAAGGGTGATCTCAACCCTGATACTACATAGGTTCAAGCTACCCCAGCTTGTATTGTAAGACGGATCGGGCGATCCACTCGAACACGTGCAATGCTTTAGGGGGGTGATGGAGATCCAAGGAGCAAACGACAAGCTCCTATGTTGTGTCTTTCTGACGACGCTGCAGAAGTCCGACTCAGAATGGTACAACGACTTGCCAGACTCCTTTGGTGATCTGTCCCACAAGTTTCGTATGCAATTTCGAGCAGGATGAAGAAGGAAGAAAGTTCCCGACTATCTGTTTACGATAGTCCAGGAGGAAGGCAAGACCCTTCGAAGGTTTCGGTGGCGCTTCAATGAGGAGTGCTTTAGCATGATGAGCTACAGAGACGAGCTCGCCATTGCATCCTTCAAGAAAGGGCTCACAAACCGTAGTCTGCACAAATCACTCCTCCACGAACCCCAACAAACCTTGATGCTCTCTTCTCCCCAGCAGATAAGTTCATGCTTAGTGAGGAGTTTTTGGGAGCGAGTAAAGCTGTTACCACAGCCGAGCGTCTCAGAGCTGAGCCCTGGCCGCTGCTTAGGCCGAGGCTGGATGACCGCCCCCGAGGGTGAGATCAAGATCGATTCCAAGGGTGCACAGCAGTGCGATGATGCTCAGCCTTCACCTGCTGACATACGAGGCACTTGGCAATGCTCCGTGCCACGCTTTTCTTCCTCCAGTGCCATCAGAAATTCTGATGAAGGTTCTTGTACATCTTCGTACCTCCAGGATGAATGGAATAAGGTGAACTGTGAGCCACATTCATGAAGTCCTCTCTGATATCTTCTGTAGGTACACAGATCCTACTGCTATATCTCAAGGACCTATCCTCATGAATAAGGAAATTTGTCCGGAGTCCTGCTTCGACTTGCTTGTTGATCTTCTTCAACTTAACATCCCCATCTTGAGCAGTCTTGATCCGTCCTATAATCGTCGACTGAATCTTCATGTTCATCAATGATGAAGTGACTCCCGGTAGGACAGCTTCAACATCCATCTCTCGTAGATCCTGCTGCAACCTCCACTGAGCTGTGAGAATCATCACCTCGGGCATTCGACTCAAGGCGTCTGGTACGACATTCACCTTCCCTGGATGATACTGAAGGTCGATGTCGTAGTCAGCCATCAATTCCAATAATCTACGATGTCTCATATTCAGCTCCTTCTGAGTGAATATATATTTCAAACTTTTGAGATCAGTGAAAATTTTCACTTTCTCACTCAGTAAGAAATGTCGCCATATCTTCAAAGCAAAGACGACGACGGCTAACTCCAAATCGTGGGTCGGCTAGTTCTTCTCATGGACCTTCAACTGTCGCAAAGCATATGCGACCACATGGTTGAGCTGGTGCAGAACACATCCATGTCCCTTGCCCGATGCGTCACAGAAAATCTTGAAGCCCCTGCTTCTGTCCAAAATAGCTAAGACCGGTGCAGTAGTCAGCCTCTCCTTCAAAGTAGAAAAGGCATGTTCACAAGTCTCTCCTTCCCCGTCAATCTCGTCATAGGCTCAACTATTCTTGAGAAGTCCTTGATGAACCTACGGTAGTATCTAGCCAATCCCAGGAAACTTCTGATGTTCGATGCTGATCGAGGTGTAGGCCATTCACTGACTGCTCTGACCTTCTCCGGATCCACTGAGATGCCATCTCCTGACACCACATGCCTAAGAAATGCAACTCTGTCTAGCCAGAATTTGCATTTACTGTACTTGGCATATAGTCTATGATGACAGAGCGTCTCTAATACCATCCTCAAATGCTCGGCATGCTCCTCCTCGCTCTTCGAGTACACCAAGATATCATCTATGAAGATCACCATGAACTTATCAAGGAAGTCATAAAAGATAAGGTTCATGAGATTCATGAACACAGCATGAGCGTTGGTCACACCGAATGGCATGACAAAGAACTCATAATGCCCGTACTTGGTCCGAAAGGCTGTCTTGGGCACATGTTCCTTCTTGACTCTCACTTGATGGTATCCGCTCCGGAGATCCAACTTCGAAAATACCCTCGATCCACCAAGCTGATCAAAGATACCATCGATGCAGGACAACGGATACTTGTTCTTCACTGTGATATGGTTTAGCTCCCGATAATCAATGCACATTCTCCTCGATCCATCCTTCTTTTCACCAGCAAGACAGGTGCACCCCAGGAAGATACGCTGGGATGAATGATACCCTTCTGCAGTAGCTCATCCAACTGCTTCCTCAGCTCTTCCAACTCTGCAGGAGCCATACGGTACGATGCCTTTGAAATTGGTTGAGCTCTTGGCATAAGGTCAATGCTGAACTGCAATGCTCGATCAGGCAGCAATCCAGAAATGTCTTCTGGGAAGACGTCTTCGAAATCTCTCACTACCGCTGGCTTCTCTGGTTAAGCTATCATAGATGTAACAGTCAATCTATTCGGCTGGGCCCAGAACTTGACAGGTCCACGCGAACGACCTCCACTGACGAACTCGAACACTGGGTGGTCAGGAATTTCAAATACCACCTTCTTTCGGTGACATCGATTGTGGCATAGAATGCCCCTAATCAGTCAATTCCAAGAATAGCATCGAAGTTGGGTTGGTCGTGGATAATGAAATTAGCTTATAATTCGTGTCCACTAACCACCAATGGACATGGTCTACATCCCAATGCGACCTTCACTACACCATTCCCAGTTGTAATATTCCAACACTTGGGAAGAGTGTAAGTGGGTATCGAGGGTTCGACTACGAACTTCCGAGATAGGATGCACATGGAAGCTCCAGAATCAAACAGGGTCAATGTTGTGTGAGATGACACTAAGATGACACCTAGGATATAATGCAACTAGGTTATGCATGGATCTAACTAAGCAACGTAAATGTATAAATAAGGAAAGACTAGTCTAAATGTTACTTGCAATCACATCACCCTCAGCTTCAGTCTCAACGGCTGTCAGAGTGAACGCTCGGCACATCGGCTGGTTGGCCTGCTGAAAGGCTTGATCTTGTGGAACCAGAGGCAGTCCTCGCTGTCCAAGTGTAGGCACTATCCGCTGAGCGGGTCTAGGCGCTCCAGCAGGTACAGGTCGAGTGTCGTGGGGGAAGTCCTTTGCAGTATGAGCCGGCGATCCACAGACCAAGCACTGATTCAGCAACCTCATGTAGTCTTTCTTCACATGTCCAAGCTTGCCATAGAAATGGCAAGTCAGTTGAGCTCGGTTGGGGACAGGTGTAGCTAGCCTCTTAAATTGAGTAGTCTGAACTAGACGAACACTAGGCCTAGGTGCACTCCTCTGCAGCTCCATTGGGTGCTTGCCTGCCTGACACGCCTTCTTTTGATTCACGATCTGCTCGTTTTTCCTCGCAGCTACCAGGACTTGCTCATGAGTGGTAAAAGTTCTTGCAGACATCGAGGCATGTATGTCCAGATCCAAACCTTTGCTAAAAGCGATGTGCACAGTCCTCCGTGTCTGCCACAAGAGTAGGGGCAAAGCGACTCAGTATGGAAAAATCGGCCTCATACTCGTCGACTGTCATGGTGCCCTGCTCCAGGTTGATGAAACACTGCTGCATCTATCTCTTCGTAGCCTTCGGGAAGTATTGGGCATCAAACCTTTGAGGGAAGGTAGCCCATAGAATCGGCTTGGTCAGCCTGGTCTCCTCAGCATCCCACCAGTGACGAGCATTATATGTCAACTACTTCTTGGTGAGCTCCAGGGAAAGACCGAAGTCATCCGCAGTGCTACGAAGTCATTCCTTGGTCGCTAATGGGCCCTCTCATCCAGAGAAGCTCTTCGGACACTTCTCTCGGAACTGCTTGGCTCCAGACTGGTAGTGGGGATGTGGTGGTGCAGCTGGTGCAGCCTGATGCCCCTGCTGGATCAGATGGTGATGAACCTCCAGCATCTCTCTCATAACTCCAAGCATCTGGCGGATGTCATCCTCTCCACCTCCAGCAGCTTCGGGTCCATGTCGGGTGTTACGTCTTCCAACCATTCTGAGACAAGGAAACCCCGAATTAATCTCGTGTACACGATTACTCTAGATGTTTGGCTAATGATAATGTCCTTATTTTTCTGAATTTTTGGCAAAATGCAGGACCTGCATGGGCCACCACTAAAACCTGTAACGCCCCACTTTACAAAATACGACGGAAGTGAGAGCGTTATGAAGGTCCGCATGAACTGGAGCGGTGAAGCTCGAGTTCAATGAGCCTCTATGATAACAACAATAAGGAAGGTCCTTGCATGCATTTTAGAATAATAAGAAACATTCATAAAATTAAAGCCACATCCAGAAAAATGTCCATACACGAAATAAAGCGAAAAGCCACAGCTAGGCCAAAGTAACTACAAAGGAAACATGCACTAAGCAAGGTACGGAAAGAAAAACTAAGGAAAACAGAAACAACAAAGGTCTCTAGTCCTCCACAGGGAGACACTCGGTGTCAACGGCAAACTCCTGGCTCACTAAGTCAGGCGTCTCAAAAGGATCCTCCTGGTACTTTAGCTCAGGATCTGACATACATCCAAAAACATTAATGTATGTCAACAAGGGTCTGCAAGTAAAGGTCAGAAACCCAAGGCAAGGTGTACAAAGTAAATTGAATTATGAAGCATTAATAGTTTTAAACGAGATGTCAACAACAAGTTTTAAGCATGGCAGTTCTAAGTGAAGTAAAGTAAAGTATTTCTAACATGGCAATTCTAAACAGTTTAAGAAGTAAAGTAATAAGCATGGCATTTTAAGATTTATTAACATGGCAATTCTAGCTAATACATCAATAATAATTTCAGGTTCCGTGTCAGTGTTTTCTATCACTCATAGGGTTCACGTCTTTAAGACATGATGAGTGGATCATTATTCTCACGGGGGGTACTACCGTGATTGACGCTACCCACCGCATGCGGGTGGTGCTCTTGAAGAGAGGATCCCTTCATACGCTTAGTGGCTGCTCAACCCTAACCCCACCCCAGATTTGTACTGGAACACGAGCCAGCCTAGTCGACTTACACGACATCACGAAGTCATGATTTTGCCTTTGAGGCGCACGATTTCATGATGTCACTCATTATTTTAACATTCCAAAAATGACCAAGCAAGATATGCACCAATTTAGAAACGTCAATATTTCTTTTTGTACAATATTTACAATAATTAAAAAGAATGTTGAACATGTTGATTTAATGAACATGCTACAGATAACGATTTTCATTGCCAATGTTTAAAACTAAAACATACCAAGTTATATGTTGATCATCACATTTTAAGTCTAGAACATCATGGTATTATTTTCATGCGTCATTTCACGTGCAGATTTCGAGTTATACAGCTTTAAATGAAAATGACTATTAAAGCATCCAACTTCAATAATTCACAATAATTTGTACACTTGCCTAATTTCAGCGTTCTTGGTGTCGTTGGGTTCATCTCGACGAGCACTACGCTACAGTGAGATTGGTTCGCTGGTTTGATTAGACATACAATCAGGTTAGGTTCTTTTCAACATATCGAAACATTAAACAAACCCTGCGACGTCTAATAATCCGTATTTATTAGGTTTTTCTACACTACGATGTGGGTTATATATAACGGTAGAGTACTAACCGTTGAAGCATAGCGAATGGACAACGGCACATGTACGGCATTTGACCACGGCTACGACGACATATCTGAATGGCAGTGACTGAGGGAAGAATGGGCAGCAGCACGGAGGGTCGGCCGGCAGCTGGACAGGGGCTGCAGTGGCCTGCATTCGGTGGCCTGGGGGTTGGGCAGCCTACAGTTTGCTGGAGAAGGGTGGACAGGGGCAGCTGCCGCAGGACAACAGCGGTTGAAGTGCTGGATGCAGGCTGGGGGTTCAAGGGGGCGGCATGGGCGCGTGGAGAGTGCGGGATGTGGTCGCCAGGTCGAATGAAGAGAGGGGGAAGCTGCACGCATGGGAGGAACTGCTGGGTGCATGGAGGAGAAGGTTTGAGGCCTTGAGAGGCTGATGCAGGCTTTGGAAAGGACTGTCGGCAGACTGAGTTGGCTGGCGACAGGATGCTGGGTTGCACACATGGTGGAGGAAGGCCGGAGGTGGGGTTTCGGCTGGGAGAAGAGATGGGGCTGGGGTCTTGCGCCGCTGCGTGGGGAGAGGGGAGACTGCGCGTGAAAAGAGAGGGGCTGGGCTGCGTTCTTGTGCGCCTGGGAGGGGTTATGCGGCAGGTTGGAAGGGAAAGGTTGGGTGCACACGGGCTAGGGTTCTGGGTTGGTGACGGCTAAGTGAGGGAGGGGAGAAGGTTAGGGTTTAATATATTGGAGGGGGCGCATGTGAAGCCTGGGCTCTTGGGTTTTTTTACTATTTAGGTTTCCTTTTTTCCTCCTTGTTTGGGTTTAGTAAGTGTAGGGCTTGGTGCACGTGATGTAGCTTGTGGATTATACTAGGAATGTGTGGAGAGTTGAGGGCCAGAGGTTGTCGTATTATGTTTTTAATATAGGTGTTGGGCTGCACACGTGAAGCCTAGGGAAAAAACATGCGTACAAACTTAGGGGGAGAGTTAGGATTCTGAAAGTAGGGAAGAGGGCACGTGAGGGATTGGGTCCTCCTCTAATATGGTAGGAACAATTTGGTAGGGGTTTTAAGTTATAATAGGAATAGTTTTGAAATAGGGAAAATATGGTAGGAACAATTTCAGTAATGATATTTAAGTGGCAAGATTTGTTGTTAATTAGGATGAATAAAGTCTCCCATAGATATTTTTGAAATAAATTCAAATTTTAAAAATTCGAATTTGAATTAAGTATTTTTGAATGAAATAATTAAATATTATTAAAAAATAATTATGACTAATGCGTATAAGGGTTCGCAGTTAATACGGGTACGCAGTATAAATATGCCTAACAACAAATACGTAATAATTACGGGTATGGAAGAGACGTACGACAAGAGAGAATAGGAAATACATATCATTAAAATCTGGTCGTTACAGAGATCTTATATTGCTTCTCCATCTCCTCCTTCTGGGCCTCGTGCAACTTGCGGATGTAATGCCCTGCTAAGCTACTGCACAAGTACTAAGGGGGAGTGAATAGTACTTTAAAATAACTAAGAGGATAATTCATAATTATCTTGCAAACTCTACCAAACAATGCGGAAATGCGGAAATGTAAATGTTAGACAACAAAGAAACAATCACAAACAAGCAATATTACTGGGTTCGGATCCACCCAAGTCTCCCCGACTTGTTCCCGGTGATCCTACGTCCCAACCACCCGGATCACTTCTGGATACTTGAGTTAGAAACCCTAACTCAAGATTTCCACTATGAAATACTTGTGAAAAATCTTCACAAGTCAAATCAAACACAAATGAAAATTGTGACTCCCACAACCCAGGATTACAAACAAACTCTCACAACCGAGAGTTAATCACTTACAATAACAAAGTAAATTGAAATAGAAATTGCTTACCGACAAAATCCTATGCCTTGAGTATAACTTACGATTTAGGGCAAAACGGATATTGGGGAAGATGAAGAGGCACCAAACCCTAGCTCTAAGATGTAGATCAGCTATGGAGAGCTATGAGGTTGATGGTGACCTAGGATCAAGCACTTGGCTTGGAAGGCTCACAATCAATGAATCTCTCTTTTGAAATAAGAGTGATAAGAGATTCAAGATTGGAATGAAAGAGCTTTGAATGAGGAATGAATGCTATCTCTTTGATATCTAAACTTCTCTTAAAATCAGCCTTGAGAGCAATGAATGCAGCACTCCAAGTATATATAGGTTAGAGGAAAGAGAGAGAAAAATGTTTCAATAAATGCTCCAACGGCTCTATTCTGAACCAAACTAGTCGGTCAAAGAACAACCACTGACCGACTAGTTCATCAACTAGTCGGTCGGTCAATCAACATGAACCGACTAATGGATGAACATGGAATAGGTCGAAGTTCAGACTAACAGAACTAGTCGGTCAAAGAACACTTGCCAACCGACTAGTTTCACAACTAGTCGGTCGGTGAGTCAACTTAGACCGACTAAGAGATAAAACAAATAGTCTGAGTACAAATTGATTTAGTCGGTCCAAGAACAAATGTTGACCGACTAGTTCATCAACTAGTCAGTCGCCAAATGAACATATACCGACTAACGATAAACAGTAACTTGGCATGTACAGGGAAAGCTCGACTAGTCGGTCTAAGAAGCATCACTGACCGACTAGTTCACATACTAGTCGGTCGGTGAGTCAATGTAGACCGACTAACTGTAAACAGTAAAGAGCTTAGAATTGAGAAGGCAAACTAGTCGGTCCAAGAAGCTTTGCCGACCGACTAGATAACCATCTAGTCGGTTGGTTCTTCTTCTTGAACCAACTAACATGCACAAGAAGTCGCGAAACGAAGCGCGAAGCTTCGGAAAAGATCGTATGGACTTCTTACTAGTTCCTAGGTCTAAGATAGGAGCGTTATGAAGATTAAAACGTAAGACCTACTCAAGGCTTAACATTCTACGGAACGAAGCTAAAAGACTATAAATAAAACTTGACGAACCGTCTTCGAAAGCTTCGATCCGAATCTTCATGACTTCTAAAATGGTCCAAAAGCTTCAACGAAGCTTTAGGCATATGATCACGCGCTTTGAGAAGTCTCGAGACGTCACTTTGGATGTTCATATGAATTTGGCGACGGTCTCCATAACTGCGCTCACAAATTGTTAGTTCACGATATATTTATGTTTGTTCATCATCCAAAACCAAATCCGGGGAGTCCAATATCCAACATTCTCCCCCTTTTTGGTGATAACAAACCAACATAAATAATAATCAAAAATAATGATTCAAATGTAATTTACTTACTCCCCCTGCATTGATGACACGTTAATTCCAAAATGAATAATAATAATACGCATCAAGCAGACGAGTACAGTATAAAAATGAGAATCCATTATTGAAATATCGGATTTGAAATCCAATTTTTATATCTTAACTCCCCCTGGATCTAACATATCAAATTAGATTCTTGGTAAAATGCTTAAATTATCATTTAGCACATGTCATTATTATATCTCTCCCCCTTTGGCATTAGCAAAAAGAGTGGGAGGAGATCAACGACAACAACAATGGCTACAAATAAAAGCACGGGAGTCGTAGAATACGACCACGGTCCAAATGACACCAAAGAAAAATACGAATTAAATCAAAGCGTGTCAATGAGACCAAAGTCGTAAATCGATAAATAAAATCATCAAAACTCAAATTAATTTTACGAATTGAGTTATGGAATATACTCTCCAATATCAACATTCTTGGTTAATTTAGTGCATGGAAAACAATTCTATGTTTTCATAAAATGAATTCTATTTAACCAAGTATTTTCGTCGAGCAACGAAATCAAACATCAGAGACATATAAAATATTAAATGTGCACAACATAATGAAATGTCAACATCGATGTATATATATATGAATGAAGCATGAGTACATCAAAAAGATACATCGCCGACATACATAACATCGATCCAACGATCGGGGCACAAAATACATCAAAAATCACAACATATAACATATGTCACACCGGACATCAGAGTATTACACTACATCAAAATATCCAGAATATCATCAAAATACATGAAGATACATCAAAAATATCAAAAATATCCAGAACCACCCTCTATCCTACCCAAATTCTCTCACACTAGATCTATCATCCAAGGTGCATCGGGAGAGTCCTCAAAGAAGCTCAGGAGGAAGCAGGAGGATCTGCAGCAGCAGCAGGCTCTGCAGGAGTGGAGGTGGTCACCGGATCAGCAGAAGTGTCCACGGGAGCGACGGTAGTGGCCTCGGGAGCACCAGTCGTAGTATCCACCGCAGGAACAGTGGCAACAGGAGTACTCTCGGGGTCACCAGCAGAAGAGGCAGCAGCTCCAGATGTGCCCTCGGGGGCACGAGTAGAAACAAAAACAAGCTCCTCAATCTCCTCCTCATCCAACTCCTCCTCGTCAGAGACTGACGGAGGGATCTGAATGCCCAAACATGAGGCGATACGAGCAAGTATCTCCTCAGTACGAGAATATCGAGACTCCATACGTCTCCCTGAACATGAGGCGAGCTCGTCAAGAGTGGTAGAGGGAGCAGGAGCAGCTGAGGCAGAAGCAGACGCTGAAGCAGAGGGGGTCGTCCTCTGAACGTGACGGAGTGCCGCAAGAGACTTCTTGACGGTCATCGCATTCAGAGGGGGACCGAGAGGACGCTCATCATCAGGTGGAAGTGTGACACGGAAGTGGCAAAAAACAAGAGTCAACAAGCACGGATATGGGATATGCGCAGACTTCGTGGACTTTTGGATACACTCGAAAGAATCCATCTTATCGAGTATGATCCGAGCCCAGTTAATCTCGCTCCCCATAAAGATGGCATAGATCAACTTCAGGAATGGTTGGGAAGGCAAAGAAGAGGAGCCGTACTTAGGAAGTAAGCACAACTTCAAGATCAAGTTTAGGACCCAGCCATTAGGCTTGAAGATTTAGATGGCACGCCAATCATGGCAGGAGGAATCTCGTGGAAGATCTCAGAAAGAATGACCTAATCGAGGGAAGAGATGTCATCGACGGAAATATCTGAAGGGAGGAGGCCAGACGACGAGCAACCGATCAACTCTCCTAAGATTTCCACCGTGAGGACAATCGGTGTCCCCAAGACAGTCGTCTCAATCGAGTGGGTCTCGTCGTACTGACCTCGGACATGGTTGGCATAAAACAGCTTGACCAGGCGAGGGTATGGGTGTGGATTCGCCTTAGGGTCATATCGAAGGTAATCGATAAGACCGGAAGACGACAGAAGGTCAGCTAGGCCTGGGAAGTCAGAAAACTGTATGAAATGCTCCAATAGCAGCTGACAGTGTTCGATATGATTGTAAGCCGCGAGACACAACGGGTCGTCGTGACACAACGAAATATCGACACCGCCCACTGGCATCGGACCCTTTCCCTTAGGCTGACGTGTGGAAGTACGGGGTCTAGAGCTAGACGCAGGTTCCCTAGGAGGGGGTGAGGGATCCCTATGGGTCTCGGTCTCGGGTATGTACTCGGTGTCAGAATCCGAAGCACCGGGTGGAGTGGGAGCACGAAAAGACACTGGCTTTGGCTTGGGCTGAGATTGGGCACGGGGTTTCGATATCGCCGTCCTCTTACGCTTAAGAGGAGGCGAAGACGAAGAGGGAAGGGTGGTCTTCGATCGGCGTTTGGGTGGGGTTTGTTTGGGTTGCGGGGGGTCCGAGGGTGACGAATCGACAGTCATGGGCGATGGACCAGAGGGATCGATCGGAATACGTGTTCTTGCCATAAGCGAAGCAAGACACGACGCAATCAAACGAGAAATCCCAAAAAAAAAACAACTAGAACCCTAAAGAACCCTAGCCGAACCGAAAAGAGATAACCCTAACCCTAGGAGCAAAACCCTAACCCTAGGAGTTGAAAGAGATGGTAGGAAGATACCCTAGGGGAGATCGACGGAAAAACGGCCGGAGAGATGGCCGAAAATGATCGGAGAGGGAGGAAGACCAAGAGACTCGGCGGAATTTTGGCTGAGAGAGGGGAGAGAACCGACTAGAATTGGATTAAGTCAGTCGGAATGGAGTTTTAAGTCGATCGGAAGCTCAAAAGACGCAACAGTCCCCGTCACAATTAGTCGGTCACAGTTCAAGCACTGACCGACTAGATCACAATCTAGTCGGTCGGTCATTGAGCTTGAACCGACTAATTGTAAACAGTAACTGAAGCCAAAAATCCTGACAAGAATTAGTCGGTCTAAGCTCATTCACTGACAGACTAGAACTGTATCTAGTCGGTCAGCCAATGAACTTTGACCGACTAAGAGAGTCCAAAAATTTTAGAATTATAAATTTTGAGTTCTCTCCCAATCGCACTTGGACAAAACATCGTTATACTCTCATTAATCATTATACTACCCCATTAAACATCGAAAATATGAAATTTGACGTTAACGAACAAATCGAGCGAAAATTCCGAAAATTCAACGAAAAATCCAGAAAATTTCAATAAATCTAGCATGTGCATATATAATGAAATTTCATAGCATGCAAGATTTTTGAATAAAAATGAATCCTAAATCTCGGATTCACCCATAATCCCCAATTCTCGACGTAACCGCACAAAGGAGTCTTCCTTTAGGGGTTTCGTGAAAATATCGGCGATTTGCTTCTGGGTTTCAACGTACACTAAAATGATGTCCTTTTTAGCAACATGATCATCTAAGAAATGGTGACGGACATCTATGTGTTTCGAACGGGAATGGTGTACCGGGTTCTTGGAGAGACAAATTGCACTTTGGTTGTCCACCATGATAGGGCAAGTATCACAGTTTATACCAAAGTCTTTAAGTGTGTGTCTCATCCAAGGAACTTGAGCACACGCGGCACCGGCGGCAATATATTCTGTCTCGGTGGTTGAAAGTGATACGGAATTCTGCTTCTTGGAAAACCAAGAGACAAGAGAATTTCCTATAAAATGGCAAGTGCCCCTAGTACTTTTCATGTCGGATTTGCATCCCGCATAATCTGCGTCACTATATGAGATTAACTCATACGTGCTAGATTTTGGATAAAGTAATCCAAAATCAAGTGTATAACTTAAATAACGGAAAATACGCTTTACCGCTACTAAGTGTGACTCCTTAGGTTGAGACTGATAACCAGCACATACACATACAACAAACATAATATCGGGCCTACTTGCGGTAAGATATAGTAAACTACCTATCATACCTCGATATAGACGAATGTCTACATCTTTTCCGCCCGCATCTTTATCATGATGTGTAGTCGTGCTCATTGGAGTCTTCTTCCCGGAGGCATTCTCCATTCCAAATCGCTTTAGCAACTCAATCGTATACTTCGTTTGGTGGATGAAGATTGCATCGTTCATTTGGCGAATTTGGAGACCTAAGAAATATTTGAGCTCACCCATGTGGCTCATCTCAAATTAATCCTTCATCACATTAGAAAACTCTTCGCAAAGAGTAAAGTTAGTAGCACCGAAAATGATATCATCAACATAAATTTGAACTAAAATTATATCATTATTCGAATACTTAACAAATAATGTGGAATCAACTTCTCCCATTTTAAAACCCAAATCCAAAAGAAAATTCTTTAAACGGTCATACCAAGCTCAATGAGCTTGTCTCAAACCGTAATGTGCTTTCTTAAGTTTGAAAACATGATTTGGAAATTTTTCATTTATAAAACCCGGAGGTTGAGAAACATAAACTTCCTCAACAACGTCTCCGTTTAAAAACACACTTTTAACATCCATTTGAAATAATTTAAAATCCTTATGGCATGCAAAAGATAACAATAATCTAATTGATTCTAATCTAGCTACCGGAGCAAAGGATTCTTCGAAATCGATACCTTCCTCTTGCCGATAGCCTTGAGCTACTAACCGAGCTTTGTTCCGGATGACGACTTGGTTTTCGTCGGTCTTGTTCTTGAAGACCCACTTTGTCTCTATGACGGTGTGGTTCTTCGATGGCAATGGAACAAGCTCCCAAACCTCATTCCTCTCGAATTGAATGAGTTCCTCCTCCATGGAAAGGATCCAAGCACCATCTTCGCACGCTTCATTAACATTCTTTGGCTCAATCGAGGAGGCAAAGGCACAATGAGCGAAGTAGTTGACTTGAATCTCGTCTTGACACTATCATGGATATTGCCAATGACTTGCTCATGAGGATGGTCACGAACGGTATGAAGCCGTTTGGGAATTCCCTGATCATTAGGAACATTCTCAAAAACTTCATTAGTCGGGTTAGTATCAATAGAATCAATAGAATTAGAATTAACAATTGAATCACATAAGACATCCATGGAGTCATCATCATTAGTAATTCTAGTTGGAACAAATCCTTCATTAAATGAAACATGAAGTGATTCCTCGATCGTTGAGGTTCGTTTGTTGTATATCCGGTAGGCTTTGCTACTTGAGGAATATCCAACAAAAATCCCCTCATCGGATCTTGGATCGAATTTGTCCAAACTACCATACGTGTTTTTAATAAAACATTTTGAACCAAAAACACGAAAATGTTTAACTTGAGGCAATCTACCAAACAACAATTCATAACAAGTTTGTTTAGTGCCGGGCCTCAAAAGTATTCTATTAAACACATAGCAAGTGGTGTGTACCGCTTCCGCCCAAAATTGATGGCCAAGTTGGCTATCATCAAGCATAGTGCGAGCACACTCCACTAGCGTTATATTCTTTCTCTCAACTACACCATTTTGAGGAGGTGCACGAGGGAAAGAGAAGGTGTGTGTAATACCAACTTCATCACAAAAGTTCTCAAAAGACTCATTCTCAAATTCCCCTCTATGATCACTACGAATAGTGACAATGGTGGTTCCAATGAGATTTTGTACTTTCTTAACAAAAATTGTGAAGTTTTCAAAGGCATCATTTTTATTACATAATGAAAATACCCAAGTAAACCTAGAAAAGTCATCAACGATGACAAGTCCATATCGTACATTTCCTAATGAAGCAACTCTAGTTGGCCCAAATAAATCTAGATGTAATAGCTCTAGTGGCCGCTTAGAAGAAATGCTTTTCTTAGGTTTAAACGATGATTTTGGAAGCTTGCCTCGTTGACACGAGTCACAAAAGCTTTTCTTTTGAAATACAAGCTTAGGGAAGCCTCTAATAGAATTTAACTTGGAAAGCTTAAATAGTGTTCCAAAGTTCACATGACCAAAACATCGATGCCATAAGTGTTGTTCACTTGTGTTGGCAATGAGACATTGTTCATGTGATCTCGGAAGATCTAGGATGTATATATCCTTATGGCATGTGCCGGAAAACAATAATTCATTATTATCTTTTCTTAAAATATGGCACATTCCTTTCGCAAAGCTAACTTTGTAACCTTTGTCACAAAGTTGGCTTATTGAAATGAGATTGTGGTTTAATCCTTTAACAAGGTAAACATCATTTATAAGAGGTTTAGAAGGATTACCCACTTTACCAACACCTATGATGGTTCCGCTCTCGTTGCCTCCAAAGACTACGCGGTTTCCATTAGCAATGGGCACCACTCCGGAGAGCAATTGAGCGTCACCCGTCATGTGTTTTGAACACCCGCTATCGAGTATCCAATTACGCTTGGAGCTAAATTTAAATTTGTTGCTCCGTTTCTTTTTCTTGAGTACCTAAAGATAGAAAATATCGTATCATGGTACCCAAGGTCATTGGGTCCAAAAGATTAGACCTTTGGAAGCCAAGTCCAATTGGACTTAGACTTCCCCACATAATTACTACTATGCACAACATTCGAAAAATAAGCATTCATGTAAACTTTTTTTTCATTCATGCTTGTGTCCTTTGGGATCCAAATAGTGAATATTTTGGGAGCTCTCATCCTATTGGGAGCATGCATGCGTTGTTGATATCTACGTGATGCATGTCATGGATAGGCATAAGGAACATGATGAAATGGTGAATTATGAGAATTATTCATACGATGATGTGGGTGTACATATGCATGTGGAGGAACACGTGCATGAGGGTGTCTCACATGGTGTGCACGTGCCCGTGAACGTGTAGCATAGAAATCATCATATGTGTGAGCATGTGGAGTAGGACGTGTGTTCCTACGTGGCATAGTATTTGTGTACATGTAGGCATGACCCTTCTTTGGAGGTCCACCCAAAGTGGGTTTCTTTATAAACGAGGGTGTGTACGAGATGGAAGCACCATTGGGAGATGAGCTACCAATAGAGTGTTTGCTACCACTCGTTGAGTCACCGGAAGTTGGCCTAACAAAAGTAGTGGCCGATTTGGATGAACTTCCCATCGTATACCCCAAGCCAATGTGGTGATTGGCCGGAAGTAAGTCACTTAGGATTTTATCCAAATGGTCCTTACGCTTATTGAATTTATTAATTCGGCCTAATGTGCACTCATATTTCTCGGTGAGAGAACGCAAAGAAGCATCCAAAGTGGATACTTGCGATGTGAGCACATAAACACGAGATTTGAGATTTTCATTCTCAATACTCAAAGTCAAGTTTTGAGAAGTCAAATCCGCTATCTTGTGTTCTTCCGGATCCTCAATGCTAACATGTTCAAGTTGAGACTTAAGATTTACAATCTCATTCTTCAACTCTTCAACAACGGTGTCGTTGTTGGTGATGATAGTTTTAGGCGAGGTTTGGATGCTAGCTAAATCATCTTTTACTTTAGTATACCTATTTACTAATTTAGTGTATTTAGACCATAATTGCTCATTAGCATTTCTAAGGTCATCCATAGTTACCTCATCGCCTTCGTTGTCTCTACCATCGGAAGAGGAATATTTATCTTGCTCCTCTCTAGCCATGAAGCACATGTGTGCTTGCTCCACTTGCTCATCATCTGACTCTTCGCTAAAGGAATCATCGGAGTCGGTGAATGTCCCGACAAGCCCCTTTTGTACCCTTTCTTGTACTTCTTGGACTTGTCGAACTTTGGCGCCTTCCACTTTTCCTTTTGCTTGTTTAGAGGACACTCCGCTTTCATGTGTCCTGGCTTGTTGCATTTGAAACACAAAGGAGAGGAGGCGTTAGAAGAATTAAACTTCGACTTGTTTTTGAAGTTACCTTTCCGGAAGAACCGGTTGAACTTCTTTGCCATGAGAGCCATGGACTCCAAGTCCAACTCGTCTTCCGAGTTTTCATCATCGGTCGATGTGGAAGTTGATGGAGCGGCCTTGAAAGCAAGAGCCTTCTTCTTTGGCTCGTCTTGCTTTAGGTAGGACTTCATCTTTTCCTGCAACTTCAACTTGCTATCCTTGCGTACCTCATAAGACATCAAGGTACCCATTAGTTGAACAACGGTATAAGTTTTAATATCATTATCTTCCTCGATGGCGAAGGTATGTTTCTCCCAACTAGAAGGAAGTCCAACGATAATCTTTGAGACTTTCTCCTTTTGGGTGTAGGTCTTACCGAGAGCCTCCAACTCGTTTGTGATGTCGACGAAGCGAGCATAGTACTCCTTCATCTTCTCACCCTGTAGCATATGAAATAACTCGTAATCCTTATTAACTACAACGATTTTAGCGTCTCTTACCCTACTAGTTCCTTCATGCAAGATGAGGAGGGAGTTCCATATTTGATATGCACTCTTACATGTGCATATCTTATTGAAGTCCTCGGGCTCCAAAGCGCATTACAAGGCGTTCATTGTCTTGGCATTGCTTACCTCCGCGACGACCTCCACGGTAGTCCACTTCTCGAAATCTTCTTCGGCGGGCTCGACATACTCCTTTATCGTGGCCCTCCATAATGAAGCACTCCGGAGGAAAGTTTCCATCCGGCATTTCCAGTACCCGTAGTTGGTACCGTTGAAGAAGGGAGGCCTCGTTGAGGAGTGTCCTTCCATCACCGAAGACGCTCCTTCACGATTCTTGAAGGTGCTATAGTCGGAAGGTGGACGAACGGTCTTGTTGTCGTTGGCAGACATAGCTGTAGACTTGGTTCTGATACCAAATTTAATGCCCTGCTAAGCTACTGCACAAGTACTAGAGGGGGGTGAATAGTACTTTAAAACAACTAAGAGGATAATTCCTAATTATCATGCAAACTCTACCAAACAATGCGAAAATGCGGAAATGTAAATGTTAGACAACAAAGAAACAATCGCAAACAAGCAATATTACTGGGTTCAGATCCACCCAAGTCTCCCCGACTTGTTCCCGGTGATCCAACGTCCCAACCACCCGGATCACTTCCGGATACTTGAGTTAGAAACCCTAACTCAAGATTTCCACTATGAAATACTTGTGAAAAATCTTCACAAGACAAAGCATACACAAATGAAAATTGTGACTCCCACAACCCGGGATCACAAACAAACTCTCACAACCGAGAGTTAATCACTTACAATAACAAAGTAAATTAGAATAGAAATTGCTTACCGACAAAATCCTATGCCTTGAGTATAACTTACGATTTAGGGCAAAACGGATTTTGGGGAAGATGAAGAGGCACCAAACCCTAGCTCCAAGATGTAGATCAGCTATGGAGAGCTATGAGGTTGATGGTGACCTAGGATCAAGCACTTGGCTTGGAAGGCTCACAATCAATGAATCTCTCTTTTGAAATAAGAGTGAGAAGAGATTCAAGATTGGAATGAAAGAGCTTTGAATGAGGAATGAATGCTATCTCTTTGATCTCTAAACTTCTCTTAAAATCAGCCTTGAGTGCAATGAATGCAGCACTCCAAGTATATATAGGTTAGAGGAAAGAGAGAGAGAGAAAAACGTTTCAATAAATGCTCCAACGGCTCTATTCTGAACCAAACTAGTCGGTCAAAGAACAACCACTGACCGACTAGTTCATCAACTAGTCGGTCGGTCAATCAACATGAACCGACTAATGGATGAACAGGGAATAGGTCGAAGTTCAGACTAACAGAACTAGTCGATCAAAGAACACTTGCCAACCGACTAGTTTCACAACTAGTCGGTCGGTGAGTCAACTTAGACCGACTAAGAGATAAAACAAATAGTCTGAGTACAAATTGATTTAGTCGGTACAAGAACAAATGTTGACCGACTAGTTCATCAACTAGTCGGTCGCCAAATGAATATAGACCGACTAATGATAAACAGTAACTTGGCATGTACATGGAAAGCTTAACTAGTCGGTCTAAGAAGCATCACTGACCGACTAGTTCACAAACTAGTCGATCAGTGAGTCAACGTAGACCGACTTACTGTAAACAGTAAAGAGCTTAGAATTGAGAAGGCAAACTAGTCGGTCCAAGAAGCTTTGCCGACCGACTAGATCACCATCTAGTCGGTTGGTTCTTCTTCTTGAACCAACTAACATGCACAAGAAGTCACGAAACGAAGCGCGAAGCTTCGGGAAAGATCGTATGGACTTCTTACTAATTCCTAGGTCTAAGATAGGAGCGTTATGAAGATTAAAATGTAAGACCTACTCAAGGCTTAACATTCTACGGAACGAAGCTAAAAGACTATAAATAAAACTTGACGAACCGTCTTCGAAAGCTTCGATCCGAATCTTCATGACTTCTAAAATTGTCCAAAAGCTTCAATGAAGCTTTAGGCATATGATCATGTGCTTTGAGAAGTCTCGAGACGTCGTTTTGGATGTTCATATGAATTTGGCGACGGTCTCCATAACTGTGCTCACAAATTGTTAGTTCACGATATATTTATGTTTGTTCATCATCTAAAACCAAATTCGGGGAGTCCAATATCCAACAGTGGAGTCCCTCCACTTTCGCCGACCTCCTCCTCGGCCGCTCTGTGACCTCCTTGAACTCATCATCCTTCTGCAGCTCGTTGGTGGCCGTCTGAAGCTCTGCCTTCTTCTGATTGAGGGTCGCCTGGAGCACACCCACGTTTGTGTGGCACAGCAAGGTGGTCATCGTCGCCACAGCCTATATGAGCAAAAGAATACGTGAGCCTGCGTGAAAGAATGCAGATATGCAACATGGGTTGGGGAAAGCATCAAACCTGTATAATGTGCCAGATTGTCGTGCCGCAGAGGCACTCGGGACCAACGTTTCACAGGGACTCTCAGTCCCTGGGAAGTAGACTGTTGTCCTGGCATCCTCGAACAACGATTCCTTGGCACCCACCAGGTAGCTCGGCCCATAGAGCTCGATCTTCCGGATCGCCAGGATCTCGGCCTTCTTCGCTTTGAAGCACGCGAGCGCTGCCTCGCAGCTTGGATTCCCTGGTGTCCTCGAGTCCAGCTTCCCCTGCTTCCCAGAGGGGCATCCAAATGGCCAACGATCAACCCATGTAGCTTTGGCTTGGGCTGGTGGGCCATGGGCATGGAGATTGTCAGATCGGCCACCGGCTACTTGACTGCAACGTGCTCGGCCAAGCTACCCGATGCAACCTCGCTCACGCGTGGGAGGGAACAGCTACTTCGGGTGCATTCTTCTTCGGCCTCTTGCTATGCTCCTCCTCCTCTGTCCACACAACGGATGCCTCCTTTAGGCCCCGCTTCTACCCGGCCTTCTTCGGCATGCTCTTAGACATCGCCACATTTCCTTTGACCGGGGCCGCCTACTTCTTGGGCGTCGATCCCTCGGATAATGCCCCCTCTATGGCCATCCTCATCAGCACGTCCCACGATAAACTCTTGTTCGCACCTGCAAAAAGAAAATAGATCAGGGTGAGCAAATACGTAGAAGATCGCTTAGATCGCTATACCTTCAGCCCAGATATGGAGGGAGATTTGATGCTCCTTGACCAGCTTCGCATGTATTCAGAGCTTACTGTGGATCTCCATCAGGATCTTGGAGTTCTCTAGATCCTGCCACTGCAGAGCCACCTCGCTTTTCATTTTCGGATTCACCTTTCCCCAGTTTGACCGCAGAGCCAAGTCCGCCGGCGTCGAGATAAACACGAACTTCTCTTTCCACTCACTCACTTTGCCCGACATGTCTAGGACGAGATGTCGATCCCTCCTTGCACTGACATAATAGTATGCTCCTTGCCTCTTTGCTTCGAAGAAATGCTGGAACAACGGCATGGTCAGATTTATGCCACTACCGAAGCAGATGACAAGAGACCCCACCATAGTGCTGATTGAGTTCGGCATCAATTGGAAGCTCGAAATCTCGAGGAAGTACATCATAAGCAGAAGGAAGGGGTGGAGTGGAAATCGAAGTCCGAGCTCGAAGGTCGGAACATAGACCCCAACTTCGTTGTCCCTGGGCATACAGACCCGCTCATCGAAGGTGGGGAGGCGAGCATCGTAGGGTGGCCAGATGTACTTGGAACGAATCTCAGCGCGGCTTATGTGCTTCATATCGAGTGCTATGGCCAGGATCTCCACCGGAACCGTTGTTGTGGCCCCGCCGACGGTCGGCCTTGAGACCTTCTTTTTGGCTTTCTTAGGGGCCGTCGACGTCAAGGGACAGCAGGGGATGCTTCTCATTCCTCCGGCCATGACTCTGCTGCATCTATCGACGCCGCCTCTTCCTCCGTCCCCTCGGAGCCAACGTCAACGAACTTGTCGAAATTCTTCTCGGCTTGTTTGTTAGAAGAAGAAGACTCGGATGAAGTCATATAAGAAGAAGAAGAAGAAGGAAATACCTAAGGGAGAGATCACCGGAGATCTGATGCAGCGAGATTGGCTGCAAATGCTCGAAGACGGAGACTGAAAGGAAATTTGAAATTCAAAAGCTGGAGCCTTCCACCATTCCCCCCTTCCGTGTTTTATAGATGGCATAGGCTAATCTAGACTGCTCAGGCTGGGCCATATGGCAAGATCGGTGATAAAGCTGTCGCCTCAGCTTCTCCCCAGTGCCGTATGCGGCACGTGTCATGCTCCAAGCAACGGGGCACCTTGATATCTCCCCCCCATCGAATCGTCATGATGACCCTAGAGATCCAGTGGACATCTCGCATTTAATGCTACAGCTGTCATCCAATAGAGTGAAGTGCGTTATCCGAGCCGATCCGGACTTCCCGTTTCGAACTCGAATGATGGGGGCAATTGTTACGACTGATTCGGGTTGAATATTGCATATTTAACACCTCATTTATCCCCATTCTGTGCATATATGATACTTATTTGGTCTCTAATACAAGTGTATTTAGAATAGCCTTATTTATTAGAGCAAACTCCTATTTTATGCACAAAACAGCAATATACTGAGTATTTATGCACTTTTTGTATTTTTCATGCGAAGATCTCGATCTCACGATTCCAACGACTATTTATTAGTATTTTTCTGAGATCTGTGCTAATTTCTATGAATTTTTGAATGCAGAATACCAAATAAATGAATAAATACGAGGAAAATACATCGTATATACAGCGCAAAAACGATCGTGCCACATGGACAGGGGCTGCTTCCTTCGTTTCTCCGCTCCGCTCCGATCTAGGCCATTGAATATAGGATGGGCGGACACGATACAGCCGTGTCGCCAGCTCTTTGTCCTCGCATTTGGACCGTTGGATCGCAATCCAATGGTCCGAATTTGACCACATTGGCCCGCATCGTATTTGCGCCGTATATACGGCGTATTTTCCTCGTATTTCTTCATTTATTTGGTATTCTGCATTCAAAAATTCATAGAAATTAGCACAGATCTCAGAAAAATACAAAAAAAATAGTCGTTTGAATCGTGAGATCGAAATCTTCGCATGAAAAATACAAAAAGTGCAGAAATACTCATTATATTGGTGTTTTGTTGTAATGACCACTTTTCGGTCGTATGTATTTAAGTGCGTGTTCTTGTTTCGTATGAGTGTTTTCGTTTTTTGTTTTATTACTACTTTTCCTTAGCTCAGACCGTGACCGAACCCCGTATTCACGATCCTCTCGGAGGCGCGATCGCTCCGGTATCTTCTTTGTAATTTTTGGATGACCAGGGGCAATGTCGTAACAATTCTATTATTAGTAAATCCCATTAACTAAACTTAAAAAAATCAAAACGTAAACCTAAGTTATTTTATAAATGTTTGCACTAGTCGTACCTTCTAAGCCAATAACTAATAACTAATACTGTTACTCTCAAATCAAATCAAGTCTTATTATATCCAACTTATCTTATTTTCCCCAACTGCTCCCCCTTTCTCTCAAACGGGTACGGCCCATCACCCCACTCTCCCATATACTTCCTTTCTATCTCCCCTCTAAACTTCCCCTACAAGAAGACAGCAGCCCTAGGCCTCTCACGCAGCTAGCAAACACCAAAAACAAAAGAGATGAACTACCTGCACCTCATTTTGCGGTGCAGGGAGGTGCCATTTACCTTAAAATAGAAAAGAAAATCAATTTATGAGTAACTTATGTTTCTCACTCCTCTAATTTATTGCTATTTTGAGCACTTGTCCCATCCTGCACCTCTTTTTTGAGGTGCAGATAGTATGTCTCAAACAAAAAAGAGAACCCAGGCGGTAGGCAAACCTCGTTTCCCTGCACCCTATCCTACTAAGAGAACCCAGCGGCCTCAACCCCTCCTCAAGCCATTAACTCCATCCACGCGCGCATAGCTCCAGTCCCAAAACCGCCTATCACCTCCGGCCTTTTCTCTCCTCCCCAGGCGAAACCCCGAGAGCCCAAGACCACAGGCGCCTTCCTCCTCCCCCCTACTCGACCTCAGTCTGATCTCCCTCTTCTCCCAGTCGCACAACCACCCAGGCCACATCCATCTTCTTCCACGTGTGTGACGCGTGTTCATATTTCATATTTTGTACACGCTTTTCATCGTGTTTTCATATGCATTTCATCTCATTTCATGTTGTGTATATCAAATTTTGGTTCATATTGTCTATTGGGTGTATTGCTTGTATTTTAGGTAAATGTCGAGGTGTCTTCTGGAGTCAACCTTGCATGTCGGGACCAAGGCGCACTTATGCGGCGAAGATCCGATGGCCAAAGACGAGGATTTGATGATTTGGAGCTTCAACCAATCAGGTGGACATACCCACCTGATCGGTTCGTGCACATGTATCCGACCCAAGGAGAAGCAATGAAGAGCAGACCCCACCCGATCGGTTCAGTGATCGGGTGGTCATGGCAGTGCTCTCTGCTTTTGAGAGAGCTTCCCAACCGATCGGTTCATCCCCCGGGCCATCTTGGGAAAGAACCCACCCGATCGGTTGACACTTCAACCGATCGGGTGGCCTTTTCTTCCCCTTTCGCGCACTGCTGCTCATTCATTGATGATCTACTAACATTCCAATGGGATTTTGGGTGATTTCTTATTTTTTAGCATCGGCATCGTCATTATATTTCCAATGATAGGTCGCATGCCCAAATCTGATTTTTCTACATTTTTCTGGAATTTTCTGAGCGTAGCTGGGTGCTGAAATCGGGAGATGTCTGGATTTGCACTTCAACCGATCAGTTGAAAGTCCAACCGATCAGTTCTGATAATTTCAGAAGTTGTGCATCTCTGTTTGCTTCCACCTGTTCGGTTGAACTCCCAACCGATCGGGTGGCCCTGTTTTAGTAGTTTTAGTGGGTTTTTGGACCCGAACTGTTAGGGTTTTGTGGTGGCTTATTGATCGCTCCGGAGTGTAACCCGAAGAACGGTTGTAGTTTTACCGCAAGCGCACGGTGTAGCGGCGAGCGGGTTATCGAACACAGGGAGGACGAATGAATGTGATTACTCCGAACAACCTGGCTATTAAGAACAGAAAAGAGAGAAATTTGCCTTTGGCGATCCTGTCACAATCGTCAGACAAAATATGGAGGTATCAAATCAAATAAAAGACGCCTAGGGAATGGGGAATCCCCGCTACTCACCGTATCTCGTCAATGTGCTTCATTGGTATCAACATTTCTAGGGTAGAATTTCGGATGAACTAGTTGCAACTGAATGTAGAACCTAGATCACGCTCTCGCGCTGTTGCCGGTCTATAGCTATCCTAGGTTCGGGTCCAATCTCTTGCAAACCCTAACCTAGGCAAGCTAGCATTAGGATCAACATCATCGTTCAATCGCGCCCCGAGCCCACTCTCGTGCAAACTCGGGCTACGACCTAGGTTGGGATAGTTCCTACCCGTCCAATCTCTTGCAAACGGGTATCGGCATGGAATTGCAACCGAAAACCCTAGTATCGGTCCAATCTCTTGCAAACCGATACTACGGAAACTCAATTTCAACCCAATTCGGATTTCTAGGGTTTCCTATCGAATTGGGATCCAATCTCTTGCAAATCCCAATCGATATGAATACCTAGCTATCCGTAGTAAATCGATCCCAAACTAACCCTAATAGCAATTCTAGCAATATTTCTACCAATTCATCTCAAATCTGAAATCGGGCTAGTAGGGTTCATCCCCACGCCCCAAGACGTAGAGACTACTCACAATTCATGGCACAAACACAAAAATAATCAATGGAATTATCAAGAGAATTCATCACAATATTGAGATAAGCAATAAAAATAGTATTTTTAGAGGGGAGAGAGACAAACCAATGGAGTTCTTCCAATAACCCAACAAAAATCAACTTTCCTCTCCTCTCCAATCACAAAAATCTAAAGCCAAAAAGTTAATCTAAAAAGCTGCAAAAAGTAAAGAGAAAAGCTCTCTAACCTAGGGTAAAAATAGGGGTTAAATACCCCCCAAAATCGTCCAAAAACTGTGACCAAAATACCCCTACGCAGCATTAAAATCGAAATTTTCGCTACAGGCAGCGCGTCGCACTCGGCCGAGTGACAAAAGTCGCTCGGCCGAGTGACAAACCCTGAGAATTTCCAGTAAGTCTGGGTCCTCGGGGGTCTTCACTTCGGGAGCGGCTCGGCCGAGTGAGTTGTCGTCACTCGGCCGACGGCTTATTTGTACTCGGGCGGTCGGCATTTTCCACTCGGCCGAGTGGGTCTTCTGAAGCTCAGGCAGCCGAAAAACAGTAAGTTGGCAATTTTTGATGGGCTTCGTCTGAGTGCCACTCGGGCGGACGGGATCTTGTCACTCGGCCGATGTGGCTTCCGTCGCTCAGCCGAGTGCACACATAAAACGTGTCCGATCTGGTCGGCCGAGCGGTGTCTCACTGGTCGGCCGAGTGACTCCTTCACTTGGCCGAGTGAGACACCAAAAATGCCCAAACAGCTTGTTTTGGCCTCCTCGTCGCTCCTGCGACGTTCTTTCTTCTTCCGCTCCTCTCCAATGGCAAAATACCCCTCGGGGAGGTTGTCGGTGACACTCTGGAGTAGGCGTATCTCGAGATCACTCCAAATCGCTCCAAATCACCTGAAATACGACAAAAACAACAAATCGTGAAAAGCATCGCAATATCGTCGATATATCGTGAAAAACATGATTTGAGCGATCTAAATGGCATGCAAACATGTGGGAAAAAAGTGTAAAATAAGGAGTGATCACTTATAAATATAAGAGTGGGCACGACTTGTAAAGGGTTCTTCCCTATTTTTTCAGCAGTTTTCTTCCCCCTTTAGGGGATCTTTAGGTTAGGTTAGATTAGGGCTTCTACTTCAATAAGTCTTGAAATGGATTGACGATTCCATGGCAAGATAAGTATTTCTTTTCCTATTTCCATTGTTTTGTGTTATTTTTATTGTGCTTGATGGTGAATGTTTGTTTGTCCATTTTATTTCTTTCTATTATGTTCTTCACCATTGAGTAGTGTTTGATGAACCCTAATATGGGTTAGAGTAGGATTGATGCTTGGGATTTTACATTTGACTTGATTGCATGGCAAGTGTTTGATGGAATGTGTCAATGGGATTTCTAGCAATCTGAGTCCAATTCGTGTGGTAACACACTAGATGTGTTGGGGGTTGGGGTCCGGACGCTTGTCATGTCAAGATCTGCTTTGATGTATTGCTAGAAATCACATTTGACCTAGTTGGCCATTAGGGTTACACGGGGGCGTTTTATTGTCACTAGTGGGAGAAAGACCGCCTTTGACCGTCGGGCCAAGGGGAAATAAAACTGGCGTTTGATCCCCTAGCCACAGCTCACATCGCTAGCGTTGACATCGAATCCTCGTGCGTGGGAACGGCTTGGATGAAATGCTGAGAGTTATCATTGTGGCCTTAATGCTCCCGGTTACGGAGGGTGTTGGACATGGGAATGCCCACCGTCTGAAACCGGGTAGACCTAGCGTATCATCCTGTGCATTGACTGGAATATCGGGCCCATGGGATGCTAGGTACCACCTTTAGGGGCAATGTCTCACCCTGGATCAAGTCGAATGCCAAGTATCATGAGTCCCCTAGCCCGTGTTAGCATGGATTCATTTCTTGTCTTTTTTATTTCTTTCTTTTATTTCTTCACTACTCACTCTTATTATCCGCGTAGCTCTCACACAACATAGGCGAGGCTAGTAGCCATTCAAGCCCTACACCTCTCTGTGTTCGATAAACACGCATCCTACACTAACCGTGCACTTGCGGTAAAACGACACTGCGCCCAAACCATAAACGGGGCGCCGGTCAAGTTTTTCGTGCCGTTGCCAGGGAGGCGTTCGGTTTGATATTAGCCTAGCTTGGGTTCGTTAGACTATGCGTATAAAATAAAAAAATGACAAATACGATAACCAATCAAATTTTCCTCCACCATTATATTATCTTTTTGTTATTCTCTAGAACTATTGATGCTCCTCTTTAGTTTTCTTATTTTTGTTGTCCATGTATCTTTGGTATAACCATGTAGAGATCAAATTTCGAGGCTTAGATAGGAGGCTACGATCCTTATTCATTTGTGTTTTATGAGACTTGTGGGATGGCAGGGCACGTGCATTTTGATTGCCCATTTACGCTTGAGAGCCTCCCCCTAAACCAAGGCCAAACATTTTCCCACAACCTTAGCCCAAACATCTCCCATCCATTTCCTCAACCTTATATCCCTCCACCAACACAAGAAAAATCAAGCATTGAGTCTCTCCTTGAAAGTGCCATGTTTAACCAAGGCCAAATATTGCAAAACTTTATGGTACCAATCACCGAGCCTACACCGAGGAGAGAGGATTGAGGAGAGGATATACCCACTTTCATGGTTGAGACCACCATCCCATCGGCCATCATAGACACATCTTATGCCAATGTCCCATTTTTCCAACACTACCACTTGGATGACAATGCATGTTTTGATGATGATTGGGAGGATGTGGTGATTTCTCGAGGATCTGTGGGAGAGACTTCTGATCTTGATTTGTATACCCCACATGAGTCCTATGAGAGCATCGAGGAGACTACAGAGCATATGCATACCGGCGAGGAGGATGTGTGTGAGGACGAGGACACCACGACCACATACGAGTTGTCCGCTCCACAGGCACCTCCACAGCCATCTTTGTCGATGCTTCTTCCTTGGTATGTGGTCAACCACGATGATGTCATTCAGGACATCGGGCAGATGGTGGAGCATGAGCATATCGTCGAGGAGACTATGCATGAGGGCTTGGATACGATGGTCCACTTCATGGAGCCCGAGTCACATCTTCCTCTACCGTCACACTCCAACTTCTTCTGCGGCTGATCATCTACTTGAGCATATTGCCCCTATTCAGGGAGATTTTCATACTCACTCCCATTTCACTTTTGAGTCTCGATTTTCACTTCCTATTTCTTTATACTCGTATATTTTTGACACACCATATCTCTCGCAGGACACAGTATCTACTTCCCCTAGGGTATGCTGCGGTGTGTCACCACCTGGAGAGCCACTTCTCTTGGAGAACGAGGATTTGGTCATCACTAGTACCGAGGATAGCGAATCATTCTCAGGGAGTATTCGTCACCCCTTTATTATTTTTCCATCTTATGTTGACGATTATCTCTGTGATACATTTATTTTGGGAAATAATTTCTTGCCATGGACTGATGCACCTCGTCCCTTGCAGGTCACATGTGAACACCTACTAAGGATGCTTGGAGGTGCATTGCTTGGGTCCATTGGCACACGTGGCATAGCACTTCTGGTGGAGCCACAGCAGGAGCAGTTAGAGCAGCTACCTGCCCCACTCGAGATTCTGGATCCGCCTGTGCTCAGGTGTATCCTAATCTAGTAGTGTAGAAATTTACAGCTTTCTAGTTTAGATTAGAATAATCTCGTCTCCTCTCATTAGGAGGGGAGCGTATCTAGGGTTTGCTTTTGCATCATCCTAACCCATCATGCCGTGCCCTTCTATCATTTCACCCCCATCACCTATCCTTTTTCTTTTGGCACTTTTCTTGGCCCCGTTGTCATTTTTCTCCATGAGACCCCTATCACCTCCAAAGGGTGGTGATGCCTGTTTTGCCTATTGTTCACTCTCCCCTTTATCTTTTATGCCCCGTATCGGATTTTCATATCTTTTGGGGATAGCTTATATTAACTTGGGGGAGAGTATCACACATGGTCATTTTTGTTATTTTTGATGCATTTCCCCTCCCATTTTATCTTTGCCCTCTCATGAGTAATTTTATTGCATTAAGGGCAATGCAAGATTTAGCTTGGGGGAGTTGTATTTAATGCATGTTTCCTTAATTTTCTTCCATT
Source organism: Scilla litardierei (assembly GCA_030789695.1). Classification (NCBI taxonomy): domain Eukaryota; kingdom Viridiplantae; phylum Streptophyta; class Magnoliopsida; order Asparagales; family Asparagaceae; genus Scilla; species Scilla litardierei. The sequence goes on along the minus strand of JAULAV010002166.1, from coordinate 29,859 downwards.
TTTCACCTTTTTCATGCATCAAAAATTTTTCTTTTCATTTTTATGCATCATTCCCATCATGCATTTTTCTTTCTCCATTTCGTTCTCGCCTCTTTCTAGAGAAAAACCCTCAATGATATTTTGTCACTCATGCTTCACTTTTCGCATTTGAGCACCTTTTTCCATCACGCTATTTCTTTGATTATTCAATGCTCATATGTGTGTTTTGCCATCTTTTGAGTTTACTTGCTATATTTCGAGGTTGTTGGTTGTGATTGTGTTTAAGGCATGCCTCTGGCTATATATCATATTTTAATATGCCCCACTATTTGAAGTTCCTAGATTTTCACACCTCATTTCCAAGAAACGGTTATTTTACCATCCTACCCCCGTGCTTCTAACTCTTGCATGAAATACTATATACGTACTCTTATCGCATGTGTTAGCTACCTTTCGACGGGATTAGGATAACCACACCTTTGTTCTGTGCCTTAATTCGTAAAGGATTTTCTTGCCATGCTTGGATTTCTCAAAAATTCTCTTTTATTTTACTTTGTACATTCCCCCTCGTCGTGCATCGTTCTCCCATTTGGGGGAGTGCACACTTTTGTACATATTTCTGTATAATGGTCCTTCGGGGTTCTTCATAACCTGATGCCCTAATGCCATCTGGCTTGGGATGCGTAGGCCGCCCTTGTATTCCATTGCGATCCCGCAAGTTTGCATGACAAAAATATTAAAATCAAAACAAAAACAATAAAAAAACAGAAAAAAACCAATTTATATAGGGAAGGCGGGAGTTTGTACATAGTGATCTTTCCACATCTTCTCCGTCTCCTTTTGAAAATACAAGCAAGGCAAGAAAGTATTTCAAAAGTCAAAAATGACAAGCGTGTGTGGTGATTCCTTTCATCCTAGAGATTGATAGTTATTCACATGATTCATATCTATTCTTGCTTACTTCTTTATGCATGTATGGGTATCTTGTATTCACCGTTTGAAAGATTTGATACGAATTTTGAGCTTCATCATATTTGGGCATATTATCTAACATAACACGCTATGATAGCTATGCCTTTGCTAATGTCACGCTTCTATCTCTTTTGTGCTCTATTGTTATGAACCCATGATGCTATATTATGAGATTGAATTCTTGATTTAGATTGTGATATTCTTTTTCCTTGTGCTTGATTGTGTTGGTGATTACGTTTGTGGTTTGGAGAGGGTGATAAAGGATTTTTCGCTTTCCTTTCTTGCTCTCGCACCCGATCTTCATTCCAACTCGTTCATCGGGACGAGGAAGAGTTTAGCTTGGGGGCTTGATGCGTGTTCATATTTCATATTTTGTACACGTTTTTCATCGTATTTTCATATGCATTTCATCTCATTCCATGTTGTATATATCACATTTTGGTTCATATTGACTATTGGGTGTATTGCTTGTATTTCAGGTAAATGTCGACGTTTCGGTGTCTTCTGGAGTCAACATTGCATGTCAGGACCAATGCGCACTTATACGGTGAAGATCCGATGGCCAAAGACGAGGATTTGATGATTTGGAGCTTCAACCGATCGGGTGGACAGACCCACCCGATCGGTTCGTGCACATGTATCCGACCAGAGGAGAAGCAATGAAGAGCAGACCCCACCCGATCGGTTCAGTGATCTGGTGGTCATGATAGTTCTCTCTGTTTTTGAGAGAGCTTCCCAACTGATCGGTTCGTCCCGCGGTCATCTTGGGGAAGAACCCACCTGATTGGTTGACACTTCAACCGATCGGGTGACCTTTTCTTCCCCTTTCGTGTACTGCTGCTCATTCATTGATGATCTGCTATCATTCCAGTGGGAGTTTGGATGATTTCTTATTTTTATAGCGTCGATATCGTCGTTATCTTTCCAACGATAGGTTGCAAGCTCAAATCCGATTTTTCAACATTTTTCTGGAATTTTCTGAGTGCAGTTGGGTGCTGAAATTGGGAGCTGTCTGGATTTGCACTTTAACCGATCGGTTGGAAGTCCAACCGATCGGTTCTGATCATTTTCATAAGTTGTGCATCTCTGTTTGCTTCCACCCGATCGGCTGAATTCCCAACTGAACGGGTGGCCCTGTTTTAGCAGTTTTAGTGGGTTTTTGGACCCGAACTGTTAGGGTTTTGTGGGGGCTTATAATTATAAGAGTGGGCACGACTTGTAAAGGGTTCTTCCCTATTTTTTCAGCAGTTTTCTTCCCCCTTTAGGGGATCTTTAGGTTAGGTTAGATTAGGGCTTCTACTTCAATAAGTCTTGTAATGGATTGACGATTCAATGGCAAGATAAGTATTTCTTTTCCTATTTCCATTGTTTTGTGTTATTTTTATTGTGCTTGATGGTGAATGTTTGTTTGTCCATTTTATTTCTTTCTATTATGTTCTTCACAATTGAGTAGTGTTTTATGAACCCTAATATGGGTTAGAGTAGGATTGATGCTTGGGATTTTACATTTGACTTGATTGCATAGCAAGTGTTTGATGGAATGTGTCAATGGGATTTCTAGCAATTTGAGTCCAATTCGTAAGGTAACACACTAGATGTGTTGGGGGTTGGGGTCCGGACGCTTGTCCTGTCAAGATCCGCTTTGATGTATTGCTAGAAATCACATTTGACCTAGTTGGCTATTAGGGTTACGCGGGGGCGTTTTATTGTCACTAGTGGGAGAAAGACTGCCTTTGACCGTCGAGCCAATGGGAAATAAAACTAGAGTTTGATCCCCTAGCCACAGCTCACATCGCTAGCGTTGACATCGAATCCTCGTGCGTGGGAACGGCTTGGACGAAATGCTGGGAGTTATCAGTGTGGCCTTAATGCTCCTGGTTACGGAGGGTGTTGGACATGGGAATGCCCACCTTCCGAAACCAGGTAGACCTAGCGTATCATCCAGGGCATTGACCGAAATATCGGGCCCATGGGACGCTAGGTACCACCTTTAGGTGTAATGTCTCACCCTTGGTCAAGTCGAATGCCAAGTGTCATGAGTGCTCTAGCCCGTGTTAGCGGGGATTCATTTCTTGTCTTTTTTATTTCTTTATTTTATTTCTTCACTACTCACTCTTATTATCCATGTAGCTCTCACACAACCTAGGCGAGGCTAGTAGCCATTCAAGCCCTCTACCTCCCTGTGTTTGATAAACCTTCACCCTAAACTAACCGTGCACTTGCGGTAAAACGACACCCCGCCCAAACCGTAAACGGGGCACCGGTCAGTGCGCATCTTCTCCCATCACCTGCAACTTCCAACCAGCCTCCAAAACTGCATGCCCATCCCTGATTCACCGGCGGCTAGCAAAACCCGTGCCCAGGTGTCCAGACCTCTGTCCCCCCTCTCGATGGCCTAAGCAACCCAATCCGCCACTCCACCAGGTTGTCGCTGCCCCTTTCCTCGCCTTCTCTCCGCAGTACAGACTGTGGTCGATCCCTCTAGCCTGCTGACAGCCCCCGGTGATTTACAATCGCTGACGATCACCGCTCGCTGACTACAGACCGCCGACAGCATCCAGTCGCCACTGTCCGCTCCTCCCCTCGCTGCTGCTGCTGCGAGTATTCAGTTCGTAGACACCGTACGCCGTACGATTCACTGCCCTAGCTGCGTCCCAATCTCCCGCTACGTATACAGTTAGTAACCCTATCATTAACATACAACCCACACCATAGGACAGAGAACCTAATAAAATCGGATCATTAGACGGCGTACGAGTTATTTTGATAATGTATTACGTCGGAAAGAACCTAATCTGAATGTGTATTAATCAAACCAGAGAACCGGACCTCCCTAGCATAGCACTCGTCGAGACGAACTCAAAGACACCAAGGTCATCAAAGTTAGACAAGTGTACGAATTGTTATAAATTTTAGAAGTTAAATGCTGAAATTGTCTTTTTCACTTAAGTCTGTATAACAGAAAATTGACCCGTGAAATGACGTTCACAAAAAAATACTATGATGACCCATACTAAATTTGTGACAAATTGACATAAAATATCGCACGTTTTATATTTAAGAATAAATAACGAAAAACAGTTGATTGCAGCATGTTTAATAAACATCCCATTTAATTTCGTCGTTTTAATTGTTTTAGGGTGCTAGAATTCATGTTAAATGATGAAATTAATATGTTCGTTGAACATAGGTTGCTAGAATGGACACTTGTAGACTTCCTGAAATCTTGAATTCGTGCATCCGTGCGACCAAGAGGGGAAATCGTGAAATCGTGAACTCGTGTGATTCATTTAGGTTGGCCCGTGTTTCAGCACATTCTTGGGTGGGGTTAGGGTTGAGCGTCCACTAAGCGTATGAAAGGATCTTCTCTTCAAAAGCACCACCTATATGTTGGGTTAGCTTCAATCACGATTATACCCTCGTGAGAAGAACGATTCACTCATCCTGTCTTAAAGGCGAGAACCCTAAGCATGCTAGAAAATATTGCATTAAACTAGAAATAATCATTGCAACTTCATTCACACATTAAAACTGCTTGTCTGCTTTAAATTCATCAAAAATGCTTGTCTACTTTAAATTCATTAAAAATGCTTGTCTGCTTTAATTTCATTAGAACTGCATGTCTGCTTAGCAGTACTTTGCCTTACTTTGAAATTTCCATGTTATGACCATGTTGCTGATAACTTGTACAATCTGTTAATGCTTTATAAATTTATTCCCCTTTGTACACCTTGCCTTGGGTCATCTCACTCTTACTTGTAGACCCTCACTGACATACAGTCATGTTTTTGGAATGTATATCAGATCCTGAGCCAGAGTACGAGGAGGACTTGCTTGAGACGCCTTACCTAGAGAGCCAGGAGTTCGCTGCTGATGCTGAGTCACTCCTGTAGAGGACTAGAGACTAGCGTCGTTGCTGTTTTTCCTTTTAGTTTGCTTTAGTACCTTATAGTAGGAACGTGTACCTTGTTGTAGTTTCTTTGGACATGTTGAGGCCCTATTGTTTTTATTTCATGTACGAACTTCTGGATGTGGCTAATGAAAGAAATAATATTTTGTTGTCTTGATTGCATGTAAGAACCTGTTATGTTGTTATCACAGACACTTAATGAACTCGAGCTTCACCGCTCTAGTTCATGCAGACCTTCATAACGTTCTTGCTTCTGTTGTTTTTGGGAAGCGGGGCGTTACATGTTTTAGTGGTGGCCCATGCAGGTCATGCACTTGCAAACTTCAGAACAATAGAAATACTGTCATTAGCCAAAACGTCTAGAATTACCTCTTACACGAAATTTACCCAAGTATCGGGTCTCAGTATAATAGGGAGACCTAACACCAGGATTATAGAGAGATTTAATTAGATACCGGACCGTTCTTGTTAGTTAGACACATTTGCTAAGATTTGATATTATCATCGTAGGACTCACCTTAGTAGCTTCTCACCCGGCCTTGACCATGTTTGATTCTTGGGGCTTCCATGTGCACTTATTCCGAAGGTTCGTAGTGGAACATTCGATTCCCACCTACACTCTTCCCAAGTGTTGGAATGTCACAACTGGGGATAGTGTAGTGAAGGTCGCATTGGGATGCAGACCATGCCTGTTGGTGGTTAGTGGACATGAATGATATGCAGATGTCTTTGTCCATGACCTATCCAACTTCGATGCTATTCTCGGTATTGATTAGTTAGGAGCTCTCTATGCCACGATCGACTGTCACTGGAAGAAAGCGGCATTCGAAATTCCTAATCACCCAGTGTTTGAGTTCGTCAGGGAAGGTCATTCGCTTGGGCCTGTCAAGTTTCGGGTCCAGTCGATTAGATTGATCGTAGCATCTATGATAGCTCAACCGGAGAAGCCTGCAGTAGTGGGAGATTTTGAAGACGTCCTCTTTGAATACATTTCTGGATTTCCGCCCGACCAAGCGTTGGAGTTCTGCATTGATCTTATGCCAGGAGCTCAACCAATTTCGAAGGCGCCGTACCGTATGGCTCCTATAGAGCTGGAGGAGCTGAGGAAACAATTGGATAACCTGTTACAGAAAGGATTCATCCATCCCAACCTCTCCCTAGGGTGCACCTGTTCTGTCGGTCAAGAAAAGGGACGGATCGAGACGAATGTGTGTGGATTATCTGGAACCGGACAAAGTCACTGTAATGAATAAGTACTCGTTACCTCACATCAATGATGTCTTCGATCAGCTTGGTGGATCGAGAGTTTTCTCAAAATTGGATCTCAAGAGTGGATACCATCAAGTGAAGGTCGAGAATGAAGACATCGGTAAGACGGATTCATGGACCAAGTATGGACACTTTGAGTTCGTTGTCATGCCGTTTGGGTGACCAATGACCCTGCAGTATCATGAATCACATGAGTATCATATTTTGCGAGTTTCTGGATGGATTGTAATGATATTCATAGATGGTATGTTAGGTTGATTCGAAGAGAGAAGAAGAGTATGCAGAGACTGCCCTCACCGTAACAACAAGCCGATGACTGTTGAACCTTTCAGGACCTACTCAGCGTGGACCACCTGCCATCTCCACAACAAAAGTTTGAGCAAGTGAGGCAGAACCAGCCGAGATGTCAGGCATTCATCATGACGAATGCAGAAGTTGAGACTGATGAACAAGAGATTTCAAGTAATGCCTGACCTTTCCTTTATAGTACTTATGATATAGGTATAGTGGATCCTTTGAATATTTATTGTGATGATCGTAGTGTATAGTATATGTGAACCCATGTGTGTGGATCTCGGTGTCCCACTCATGTATGAGTATGCATACACTTAGTGTTAATAGATTACAGTTGCCTATTGTGTTGAATTTACATTTGCAGTGGTATACGTGATGTATATATAGTCGTGTGAAGGTAGTAAGTGTTATATTTATATATATGTGTGGTAGCTATATCACTATAGGGATATCTATACGTATTAGGATTAGCGTTTGACTACCTTCTAGGGGTGTATGTATTTTGGATGTACTTGTCAATGTTTGTAATTGTATGCTAGTAAGGTTATGTACATGTTAGGCGTAATGTACTTGATGATAAGTGTGCTTATAGTTGGATGTATATACCTATTATATGATCTACATGTTAATGTGTATGGGCGTGTGCTCATACCTGGATGGGTATGTGCATAGTTATATTCAATTATACATATAGTATCCATATTAGTGCTTTACGTATAGTAGTAGGATTATAATATTATAGAACTTCCTTTGCAGGATGATGTATGTGCATGAGTATGCCAGGAGGTATACATAATTGTAAGTTTGCAACTACGTGTGGATGAGTGTATGTAATAGTATACTATTTCTATATACATTACTATGATTGTGTATACTTGTGTGAACTTATAGTATATACGTCTAAATTTTTGCGTAGATATAAGGTAGGTATGTAATGATGTAGATACGGATATGTATATAATGTGTATGTGTGTATTTATAGGTATGTGACTATATGATGTATGTATAAGTGTACGAATGTGAGTGATACATTGTTTTTATAATATATGTATGCCTGGGGTAGAGTGCTCTCAACGTCTAGGTCTGGCCATCCTTAAGTTGGCCATACACAATGAAGTCAGAGGACGGACTTGATTTTAAGGTAGGTAGATTGTAGTGGCCCTGGTGCCGTATAAGTAGGACATGTCCATTTTTGTGTATGGTGTATTATATGGTGTGCATATAAGTGTGTAGTGAAGCGTATTATGTGGTGTGTATAGTGTATTACATGGGGTGTAGAGTGACTATACTATTGTGGTATTATTTGATTGAATATGAATGTGCTAGTATTGAGCGATGTGTTTATATGACATGTAAAACGATATGATTGGGGATTCTAATTGTGTAAATTGGTAGTGCATTATGTATTGGTAATAATGTGAGTGTGCAAGATGATGGCACACGTGCAGTTGGTAAGTTGACGTGTGTGTATAGTAAAGTGCTACTACTTGTCTTGATTATAATATTGGTTTTCATTGTATTTTATGATTGCTAACTAGTAATAGCAGTTGAATTACTACTGCTTTTATTACTAATGTTGATAATAATTGAGCGTTTATGTGTAAGGGAATGATTGTTATCTATGGTAGTGTATGAGCGTAGTAGAGAGTGTGGTGTATGTATATTGGTAGAGGAAGTGCACGAGCACCATCCTCACTTATTCCTCGCATCCTGGTTGTTGGAAATTCCGAGGGCGGAATTTTCTATAAGGTGAGTAGGATGTAACGACCACTTTTCGGTCGTATGTATTTTAGTGCTTGTTCTTGTTTAGTATGAGTGTTTTCATTTTTGGTTTTATTACTACTTTTCCTTATCTCAGATGCATGACCGAACCCTGTATTCACGATCCTCTCGGAGGCGCGATCGCTCCGGTATCATCTTTGTAATTTTTGGATGACCAAGGGCAATGTCGTAAAAATTCTATTATTAAAAAATCCCATTAATTAAAATTAAAAAAATCAAAACTTAAACCTACGTTATTTTATAAATGTTTGAACTGGCCGTACCTCCTAAGCTAATAACTAATAACTAATATTGTTACTCTCAAATCAAATCAAATCATATTATATCCAACCTATCTTATTTTCCCTAACTGCTCCCCCTTTCTCTCCAACGGGTACGGTGATTAGGGTTCAATATTGCATATTTTACCCTCATTAGACGTCATTTTGTGCATAATTTGTGTTCATTTTGGCTCCGATACACGCATTTTGATGATATCACTTAATTTTGGAGCTTATCGTTTTATATGCATAAAAAATAATTTTTACAGCTTATTAGAATCTTCATCTTAGTCTCCTATTATTTTTTAGTTGTAGTTCGTGAAGTCCCGATTCCAACGCATATTTTTCTAGAATTTTTGGAGGTCGGAGCAATTTACTGCATTTTTTTGAAGACAATGTGACGGTGCTGAAAATTTCTGGTCTGGAAATTCTGTTTTTCCCCTCTTGTGCAGAATTCTGCCACCATTGCAGTGTATATTCCGACCTATGATATTTTTCAGTCATAGTACACTTTGTTACGGTTCCATCGCTGGCTGGAACACGTCATTCTGAGGTTGGATGATTTTTCTAGAATTTTCTCAAGACAGGGTGACGGTGCTGAAAATTTCTGCTGATTTGTGCTTGAGTTGCGGGTTTTGGGTGCGGATACGACCCGACAGTGCTGGTTCCAGACCCGAATTGCTGGGTTTATATTTTGGGACTTTTTCCCCTCTATTCCCCTCATTCCTTCTTCCTCATTCTTCATCTTAGGGTTAGGATTTTGGTGGAGCAACAAAGAAGCAAGGAGGAGCAATCGGGTTTTGGTTTGGGTTTTCCTTGGAGATCTTGGTGAAATCTTTCCCTTTTCATTTGTATTTTAATTTAATGATTTGTAATGATAATGGATGATGTTTTAAGAAGTAAAATTCCATCTTTTCGTGTTGTAATGAGCTAGATCTTCTTCTTGTGTGGTTATGTGGCGATTTGTGTTTGTTGTACTATGGTTATTCAATCTTGCATGTTTAAATGTTTATGTGGTAGGATTTTTTGGGATATACTTTGTATTAGAGACCCTAGTGGATATCCCTAGAGTGGAGGTTGACCAGTGGTACCACTCATGTTTCTTGGTTGTTTATTATCTCAATTTTCCATACCCTAGTTTCATTGCATACCAAGTGTTCGATAAAATTCCCAATCCACCGATTCCTCATTTCTTAGACGAAAAGACAATTGAGTTATCCTTGGATTGAACCCATATGATTAACCACCACATTCCCACACAACACTCAAGCTTCCTCACCTATTACCTCTCCGATTCTCGAACAATAGGATGTTGATTTGGTATATGGTCTCACCCACATTTTCACACACTTTTCCACTGTTAGCTTAGTTGGTTGTAGCTTTGCCGTTATCTCTCCTTTATTATTTGAATTCGTGATTGCAAAGCGACTTGTCCCTGTGATCCAACCCGGTCTCACTGGATATAAATTTATTACTTGACGTCCTCCTACACTTGGGAGTAGCGCTCAAGCATCACATACTTGAGACGCGTTTAAGCATACGGCCTATCACCCCACTCTCACACGTACTTCCTTTCTCTCTCCCCTCTAAACTTCCCCTACAAGAAGACATCAGCCCTAGGCCTCTCAGGCAGCTAGCAAACACCAAAAACAAAAAAAAGAACCCAGGCGGCAGGCCTACCCTCGTTTCCATGTGCTCTATCCTACTAAGAGAACCCATCGGCCTCAACCCCTCCTACAGCCTTCAACTCCCTCCACGCGTGCACAGCTCCAGTCCAAAAACCGCCTGTCACCTCCGACCTTTTCTCTCCTCCCCAGGAAAAACCCCGAGAGCCGCATGCCAAGACCCCAGGCGCCTTCCTCTTCCTCCCCTACTAGACCTTTGTCCGATCTCCCTCTTCTCACAGTCGCACAACCACCTAGGCAACATCCATCTTCTTCCACGTGCTCATCTCTTCCCCTCGCCTGCAACTTCCAGCAAACCTCCAAAATTGCCTGCCCCTCCCTGATTCACCGGTGGCAAGCAAAAACCGTGCCCAGGCACCCAGACCTCTGTCCTCCCTCCTGACGGCTTGAGCAACTCAGTCCGCAACTCCACCAGGCTGCCGCTGCCTCTCTCCTAGCCTTCTCATCGCAGTACAGACCGACGGCGATCCCTCCAGCCTGCAGACAGCCCCCAGTGATTTACAATCACTAACGATCACCCCTCACTGACTGCAGACTGTCGACAGCCTCTAGTCGCCCCTGTCTGCTCCTCCCCTTGCTGACGCGACAAGTATTCAGTCCGTAGACGCCGTACGAGTCGCTGCCCTCATTGCGTCCCAATCTCCCGCTGCATATACGGTTAGTAACCCTATGATAAACCTACAACCCACACCATAGGACATAGAACCTAATAAAACCGGATCATTAGACGTCGTACGAGTTATTTTGATAATGTAATATGTCAGAAAGAACCTAATCTGAATGTATGTTTAATCAAACCAAAGAATCGGACATACCGTATCGTAGTACTCGTCGAGACGAACCCAATGATACCAAGTTCATCAAAATCAGGCAAGTGTACGAATTGTTATGAATTTTTGAGGTTAAATGCTGAAATTGTCTTTTTCACTTAAGTCTGTATAACAGAAAATTGACCCGTGAAATGACGTTCACAAAAAAATACTATGACGACCCATACTAATTTTGTGACACATTGACATAAAATATCGCATGTTTTATATTCAAGAATAAATTACGAAAAATAGTTGATTGCAACATGTTTAATAAACAACCCATTTAATTTCATTGTTTTAATTGTTTTAGGTTGCTAGAATTCATGTTAAATGATGAAATTAATATGGTCATTGAACATAGGTTGCTAGAATGGACACTTGTGGAACTTCTTAAAATCTTGAATTCGTGCATTCGTGCGCCCAAGAGGCGAAATCGTGAACTCGTGAACTCGTGTGATTCATTTAGGCTGGCCCGTATTTCAGCACATTCTTGGGTGGGGTTAGGGTTGAGCGGCCACTAAGCATATGAAAGGATCCTCTATTCAAGAGCACTACCTATATGGTGGGTTAGTGTCAATCACGATTATACCCCCATGAGAAGAACGATTCACTCATCATGTCTTAAAGGCGAGAACTCTAAGCATGCTAGAAAACATTGCATTAAACTAGAAATAATCATTGCAACTTCATTCGCACAGTAAACCTGCTTGTCTGCTTTAAATTCATCAAAACTGCTTGTCTGCTTTAAATTCATTAAAACTGCATGTCTCCTTTAATTTCATTAGAACTGCATGTCTGCTTAGCAGTACTTTCCCTTACTTTGAAATTTCCATGTTATGACCATGCTGCTAATAACTTGTACAATCTGTTAATGCTTCATAAATTTATTACCCTTCGTGCACCTTGCCTTGGGTCGTCTCACTCTTACTTGCAGACCCTTACTAACATACATTAGTGTTTTTGAAATTTATATCAGATCCCGAGCCAGAGTACGAGGAGGACTTGCTTGAGACACTTGACCTAGAGAGCCAGGAGTTTGCTGCTGACGCTGAGTCACTCTCTGTGGAGGACTAGAGACTAGTGTTCTTATTGTTTTTCCTTTTAGTTTGCTTTAGTACCTTGTAGTAGGAGAGTGTACCTTATTGTAGTTTCTTTGGCCATGCTGAGGCACTGTTGTTTTTATTTCATGTACGAACTTTTGGATGTGGCTAATGAAAGAAATAATATTTTGTTGTTCTGATTGCATGCAAGAACATGTTATGATGTTATCACAGACGCTTAATGAACTCGAGCTTCACCGCTCCAGTTCATGCGGACCTTCGTAACGTTCTCGCTTCCGTTGTTTTTGGGAAGCGGGGCATTACATTTCTGCATAAATTAGGTGTTTGCTCTAATAAATAAGGGTATTCTAAATACGATTGTACTAGAGATCAAATAAGTATCATATACGCACAGAATGGGGCTAAATAAGGTGTTAAATATACAATATTCAACCCGAATCACACCCCCAACTAGCGATTTGCTAGTCCCTAGCAAAAAGAGCGATTAATTTCAATGATTAATAAAATAATAAATTCTATCAATCGCTTATGGCTTGGCTCAATAATACACTTTCTAACATGATTTTGACCATCAATATACACAATCCATGAATAAGATCAATCACATGATATCTTCTCTAATTTAATGTGAATAAATAACTTGCGAGCATCATTTTGCACAAGCAAAAGTATAACACGTCGTTATGTTCTAGTTTTCTTATTTACAAAGAATTGGCATCTCAAAAAGATTGTTCAAATCATGGGTATTGAAGTTTCTTATTTTATTCACCATTTTCTTCTTCTTTTTTTTCTTTTTGACGACTTAGAATGATCCATGTAACGAGCTTTCAATTAATGATTCCTAGGCCAGATGACCTTCGGGCATTAGGTTTAACAGAGCCCCTCGAACTTAATAACTTGAATCATCTAAGTTTTATTTTCTCTCTCTTTTTTGAATGCAATCCCCATTCATCCATCTTTCGACATGAATCTCCAATGCTTCTTGAGACACGAAGACCCGACTAATTAATGAACTCAAGGGAACGATGCATTTTTTTTCTTTTTTTCTTTTTTTCTTTTTCTTTTTCGTAAGTAACTCAATACCCATAAATATGAACATAAACATTAGTAACAAAGGCCAAATTCCTCTTCAACTTGAAGACTATTCTAATAAATCGTGTATACTTAAGCTTTTGCATCACAATAGCATGCATGAAATAAATTCAAACTATTTCAAGATATTAATCATGGAAATTGAAAGTTTTCATAAATAGCAGATTAATGAGTAATTCCATGAGAAACAAAAATTAATTCAAGCCATAAACAATTTTTAGAACTCAATTAATGCATAATCATCTGCATTTGTGGTATGTGAAGGAGTTTTAACTGATGAGAATTGGTTATTTATTCATTTCTTTCGCATTGTTTTTTTTAAAAAATCCTAAGGCCTCATACAATCCCCCCAACTAAAGATGGACATTGTCCTTAATGTCAAAAGGAGTACGAGTTTATTCAAAAGCAAGCATCCTAAAAAGCATATAAAATCTATACTAATGGAAAGAACACACCGTGGTCAAATGGCGGATCTTGGATGTTTAATGGTGGAGGAAATTGTTCTATCTACTCCTTGCGCTCCTCAGTGAGTATTCTTCCTCCACTCGCTTCCTTATGGTCAAGCATCGATACAACCCAGCATATCTCCTCCATGTGTGTATGTTTTTCCTGCATGAGATACGTTGTGTCAAATAAAGATGGACGAAATTTATTTTCAATGAAAGCTTGCCATAATGGGGTCGTCATAAACGATAAAAGATTTTAAAGCCAATTGACGACCATCTGAATCTACAAGATTTGGAATTAAGATTTGAGATTCAGAACTAGAGTGTATAGGTTCATGAGAACATCCCTGAAAAGGATCGCTATACTTGATTTGGTACCCTATCTCAGAAGGACGTGGAGGTGGCTGCAGAAATAGGTTTTAAGGGCAAGACAACTCGGGGCTCAGTGTAGGTCATCTCGTAATCACCTTCGTTCGCTCCACCCTCTTCATCAGTAATCGTAGGTTCTGTAGGCCTCTCGACACTCTGTGGTTCTTCCTGAAGGTCTTCAAGGATGATGGTTTGGTGCACATCATGAGGTGGAGGAAATAATGGCTGCTGAAATGCATCTGTGGGGATGTATGGCTCAGGTTCCAACGTAGTCTGTAAGCTCTCTGCCTCGCACGTATCATCCTCTTCATAGCAGTGGTGACATGTAGCAGTCCATCCAATGTACTCGTACTCCTCGGGTGGGGAGATGAATCTGAAGTAAAACATGGTTCATGTTCAATGATTTTCCTCTCGCCATCACTTGTCTCCACCACGTCATCGTCGTTGTCGTCAAAATGGAAATGCACCATGTCACACTCATAGTCCACATGCACCCCATCACCCATCTCCTTATGCTCTTCCAAGTGTCCTCGCTCAAGCTCCTCTAATTGGTTCTGATGCTCACTCTCGTATGATTCCACTTGGTGCTCTATAGGGTCGCATCGATAATAACTCCAAGGTAACTCCTTAGGCTGTCCCTGGACCAGCTGAAATGTGTCCTCGAAAGGAATGCTCTGGCCATCATATGCATATCTAGGTGATTGATCTTCAGATGGTGTAGCTATCTCATGCACTACAAGGTCCTGCAAGTACCACCATTGCCACGCCCCGCTTCCCAAAAATATGGAGGCGAAGCGTGAGAAGGCCTGCTCAGACTTGAAGCTACAAAGCCACAAGTCCGATAAGCGTCAATCAACATTAAATAGCAGCTCCCTGTAATGTGACACGGAACAAAGATAACAATGATAGAAAGAGACGAATAATAATAAATTATAAATCTCGATGTCCAATAAAATTATCCAACAACCAGAAAAGCCACCAGGTTAACAACAGAGTCTAAAAGAAAAGGCCCAACATGGCCAACAATGGAAGCAACTAACAAAATGGTGCTACTCACCGACAAACCATAACAACTAACAAAGAAACAGCGGAGGGAACTAAGATTGGTCACCGGTGTCCTCGTACCCCACGTCAGCTGTGGAATCATGCACAAACTCCATGAACTCGTCGTCCACGGCTACCGACTCTGGCTCAGCAACTAACATGTGACACCCAAAGAGAAGGGGCACATATCAGCAAAGTCTACAAGGCTTTGTGCAAGGAAACTAAAAGAAGGTAAAAGCATCCAGGCAATTCTAAAGTGTGCATGACATGGCATATATATATGATGTGCAGCAAATAAGTAAACACAGCAAGTATGACATGGTAAGGAGTAAACATGGCATGGAAGCAAGGTAAACAAGTATGCATTCACAAGGACAAGTACAAGTATAGTAAGCACGTCGTGCACAAAGATTTCGCCCTTTGGCTAGAGAGGGTGTACGGGCCAACTCTTACGCTCAAGTGACCGTTTATTCCTACCCCTCCACGTGTATCGAGCCAGGGCCTTACCCCCGAACACGGAATGCTCGCTTCTGGATCACGAGCCACAAAGTGTTTTTAACAAGTATGGCGTAGGGTTATGCCTGCATAGCAGGTGCCTAGCCAGAAACACGGATTGTACAAGTATTTTGTAGCGTGTGCTACGATGCAACATACAAATCAGATGACATGTAAGGAATGCAAATGCCTGGCAGATATTCAAATAAAAATGCGTACCGTTAGAGAAATTAAACGTGACAGGCAAATGCATGACATGACATGACAAAAGGCAGTTCTAGCTTCATTGTCAAGCTAGAACTTGAAATTGCGCCTAGACCGCTATTATTTCACGGTCTAGTTTCTTTCACGCTAAAAGCAAGGAAATGGCCTAAAGCATGGCCTAAAACATGGTTGGCAAGTTTCACTTGCCTGGTTCCGAGGTTGTTGATCGACGAGTCAAAATCGCTATTCTACGGGGATGGGTCACTTTTATGGCAAAACAGAAAATTAGAATTGGATGATCTAATTCCGGATTTGTATTAGAATCCTAAAATGTCTAGTAATCCATTTTTATTAGGTTTTCTAAGTTATAGTGTGGGTTATGGAAAAATTAAGGGTAGATCACTAACCGTATATGAAGCGGAAGAAACGACGATTAAAGACGCCTACGAATCTGCAGATAGGAGAAGATCTCGACGTATCTGGATTGCCGTCGCCAAATCGGATCTAGCATGGCAACGGAAGAAGCGATCCCAGAAGAACTACGGCTGAAAAGATCTCCAGTGGCTGAGATGTGACAGATCTGGAGATGGAGATTGTAGGGGAAAAACTGGAGCAAAAGAGAATTTGGGGGTTTTAGGGTCGGCTGACGGCTTACGGGGTGGTGCCGGTGCAATGGAGGGTGAGAGGGAGCACGGGAGGATGAGGAAAGGCAAGAGGAAGGTTGGGGGATGATTGGGTAAGAAGGTTGGCTAGGAGAAGTGAAAGAAGAAGTGAAAACGCATAGGGTTTAAATAGAAAGAATAAGCGGCAGCTACGACTAAACCTAGGGTTTCTGGGACAACTAGTCGGTCAGTGAAGAGTGGTCGACCGACTAGTTTGGGAACCAGTCGGTCGGTCGTCCAACTGAGACCGACTAAAAGACAAACATGAACAGGGTCGGTACAGGGTAGGCAGATTTAGTCGGTCTGTGAAGGTTTGTCAACCGACTAGTTTCGGAATTAGTCGGTCGGTGAATATTCATTGACCGACTAAGGGTTGAATATGATAGACAATAAGTACTGAGAGTTAGTCGGTCTGAGAAGAAACTCTAACCGACTAGTTTCTCAACTAGTCGGTCGATAGTTGTTCTTTGACCGACTAACTGTAAACAGTAACTCGGCTGTCAGAAAGATCTCAGAATTAGTCGTCTGAGAAAAAGTTCAAACCGACAAGTTTCACGACTAGTCGGTCGATGGATGTGCTTAGACCGACTAAGTGGAAACTGTAACTCAGCTGAAATAATCAAGATGAACTAGTCGGTTCCTGAAGTGTTGCCGACCGACTAGATTGGTTGGTTCTCCTTCTTGAACCAACTAAGAGTCATGAAAAGTCTCGAATTGAAGCACGAAGCTTCAGGAAGATTCCTATGGCTCCTAAGATCAACCTAGCTTTAAGATATGGATGCTATGAAGCTCATCGTAAAAATACTTACTCCAAGCCCATCATGATATGCAACGGAAAAAGATCAGGAAGAACTGGAAGAAAACGTCCAACAGGGGAAAAACACACAAGGAATAGAACAACCATAATATTTATAATAGACAATACATAGACAAAAACCAGTCGTTACATCCTACACTCCTTAAGAAAAATTCCGCCCTCGGAATTTCCTAACACTCACGTGTCAGGGAACAAAAGTGGGTATCGCTCTCTCATCTCATCCTCTCTCTCCCAAGTAGACTCTCCTGGCGAGCCGTGTCGCCACATCACCCTAACAAGATCGAATGTCTTGTTCCGGAGTGACTTCTAACGCCTGTCCAAAATCTGCACTGGCTGCTGGTCATACATCAGATCGGGGCGAACGGTGATCTCCGAGAAATCCACAGCATGAGATGGATCGATGATGTACCGACGAAGCTGCGACACATGGAAGACATCGTGAACTCCTTCCAAAGATGGCGGTAAGGCTAAGCGGTAGGCTACCTCGCCAACTCTCTCCAGAATGTCAAACGGTCCAATGTATCTCGGGCTCAGCTTCCCTCGTTTCCCAAAGCGAATCACTCCTCGATTTGGGGAAATCTTCAGGAACACATGGTCACCTGGCTGAAACTCCAAAGGTCACCGTTTAGCATCTGCCCAATGCTTGAAACGGTCCTGAACAATCCTCAGCTTCTCCCGTATGTTCCTCACAACATCCACTACCTCCACGATCATCTCAGGTACTAACAGCTCCATGTCTCCAATGTCATCCCAGCTTAGTGGCGATCGGCATTTCTTCCCATATAGCGCGGTGAAAGGTGCCATGCCAATACTCGCCTGGTAGCTGTTATTGTAGGCAAACTCAACATGGTGGAGATGATCTTCCCAAGATCCCTTGAAGTCCAACATGCATGCCATCAGCATGTCCTCCAAGATCTGAATCGTCCTCTTGGACTGGCCATCCGTCTGCGGATGGTACGCCGTGCTGAAACTTAGACTCGTACCCAAACTCTTCTGCAGACTCTGCCAGAACTGAGACGTGAACCTCGTGTCTCTGTCCGACACGATACTCACAGGGACTCCATGAAGTCGTACGATCTCCTGCACGATTCACGTTACATCACTATCTAACTAGGGAAAAGAAATAGAAATGGAAAGTAAAAGGGGTTTACCTCCATATATTTCCTCGCTAGCATCTCAGTGGACTGTCCTACTCGGAAAGGAATAAAGTGTGTGGATTTGGTTAATCGGTCTACGATCACCCAAATCGCATCATTCTGCTTCGGACTCTGAGGCAGTCCAGTCACAAAGTCCCTAGTGATGTGTTGCCACTTCCACTCCGGAATCGAAAGCGGTTGTAACAACCCTGCTGTACGCTGATGCTCCGCCTTTACCTGCTGGCAAACCAGACACTTGGCGACACTCCGAGCCACACTCCTCTTCATACCATACCACCAATAGTTCAGGCGAAGATCCTTATACATCTTGGTACCACCAGGATGTACAGAATACGACGAACTGTGTGCCTCAACCAACAACTCCTCTCTGATGTCTCCAGCTGGCACATACAACCTGGCTCCAAATCTCAACGAGCCATCCTCATGAATCAAGAAGTCAGTCTGCAGACCGGCTTCCACCTGCTCACGTATCTTCACCAACTTCGGGTCTCCAGCCTGTCCAGCCTTGATCCTATCCACGATCGTCGACTGTATGTGCATACACATCAACGAAGAGGCCTCTCTAGGAAGGATAATCTCAGTACCAGACTCGCAAAAATCCTGCTGCAATCTCCACTGCGAAGTCAACATCATCACCGCTGGAAGCTTGCTCAGCACATCAGGAACCACATTCACCTTGCCAGGGTGAAACTGCAGATCGATCTCATAATCTGCCATGAGCTCCAACCACCGACGTTGTCGCATGTTGAGCTCCTTCGGGGTAAAAATGTACTTCAAGCTTTTGTGATCGGTGAAGATCTTCACCCTCTCACTCAGCACGAAGTGCCTCCAAATCTTCAGCGCAAACACGACTGCTGCCAACTCCAAGTCATGCGTCGGGTAATTCTTCTCATGGGTCTTAAGCTGATGAGAAGCATACACTACCACATGCCCATGCTGATGCAATACACAACCGAGACCCTTACTGGAGGCATCACAAAAGATCTCGAATCCTCCACTCCGATCAGGCACATCAAGAACATGGGCAGTCGTCAGCCTCTCCTTCAGAACACCAAAAGCCTCATCACAGCCATCAGACCAAACAAATGGTACATCCTTCCGCGACAGTCTGGTCATCGGCTCAGCAATACGGGAGAAGTCCTTAATGAACCGCCAGTAATAACCAGCCAATCCAAGGAAGCTCCGGATCTCAGATGCTGACTGCGGAACATGCCACTACCTGATAGCCTTGATCTTCTCGGGGTCCACTGAAATACCATCTCCTGACACCACATGCCCGAGAAAAGCAACTCTGTCCAGCCAAAACTCGCACTTGGAATACTTAGCATACAACCGATGCTTCCTCAAGATCTCCAACACTGTCCTCAAGTGCGATGCATGCTCCTCCTCTGACTTTGAGTAGATCAGAATGTCGTCAATGAAGATAACGACAAACTTGTCTAAAAAGTCATAGAAGATCAGTTTCATCAGATTCATAAAAACTGCGGGCGCGTTGGTTACACCGAAAGGCATAACCACGAACTCGTAGTGTCCATATTTCGTCCTTAATGTTGTCTTCAGAACATCTTCCTTCTTCACCTTCAGCTGATGATAACCACTCCTCAGATCCAACTTAGAGAATACCCTCGATCCTCCAAGTTGATCACAGATGTCATCGGTACGAAGCAACGGATATCGATTCTTGACGGTCACCGCATTCAACTCCTGGTAGTCCACACACATGCGACGCGAACCGTCCTTCTTCTGCACCAGAAAGACCGGTGCTCCCCACGGAGACACACTGGGATGAATGTAACCCTTCTGAAGAAGTCCGTCCAGCTGCTTCCGCAATTCTTCCAATTCTGCTGGTGCCATGTGATACGGCGCCTTCGAAATAGGCTGCGCTCCCGGAATAAGATCGATCAAAAATTTGAGAGCTCGATCGGGTGGCAATCCAGACATCTCCTTGGGGAAGACGTCACCGAAGTCACGCACCACCACATGTCTACACTGCTCCATCTGCATAGTAACGATCTCCACCGGCTTGGCCCAAAACCTGACCGGACCAAGCGAACTGCTGCCACGGTTGAACTCGAACACCGGATGGCCTGGAATCTCGAACACCACCTTCTTCCTCCGAAAATCGATCGTGGTGTAGAAACTCCCAAGCCAGTCCATCCCCAGAACAGCATCATAGTTGATGATGTTGTGGACGATGAAATTAGCGTAGAGCTCATGTCCACAGACCACCAAAGGGCAAGAATTACAACCACGATGCACCGAGATCACGCCATTTCCTGTAACGATATCCCAACTCTTGGGAAGAGGGGAAGTCGACAAGGAATGCTTCTCCACGAAGCTCCGGGAAATAATGCACATCGATGCACCAGAGTCGAAGAGGACTCGTGCAGGAAATGTGCAAACCAAAATCACACCTAACAAGCAATCTAACAATCAAGTCCTACTCTAACAAACATAACAAGCAGCCAAACAAATTCCAACAAACAAGACTAACTAAGAAAAGAAACAACTAGACTGAGGGTTACCTGCAATAACCTCATCCTCAGTCTCAGCCTCAACTATAGTCATCAGGAAAGCCTGCCTCCTCGGCTGAACAGCCTACTGAAAAGCCTGCCTCTGTGGAATGAGAGGTGCTCCACGTCCTGCAGGTACAGGTGCCCTCTGCTGCAACGGCTGAGCTGCAACTGGTCCCTTCCAAGGCTGCTTAGACTTCGGGCAATCCCTCATGACATGCGCTGGATCACCACAAACCAAGCACTGTCCCAACATCTTCCGGCATTGATCTTTGACTTGCCCAGTCTTGCCATAGAAATGGCAAGTCTTCTGAGTAGGAGGTCCTCCTGTCCTCTTGAACTGTATCGGCTGATTGGGCCTGAACCCTGGTCTCATCACTGCCCTGGCCTGCTCCACAGGCCTCTTCCCAGCTCCAGAAGCACATCCTCTCTTCTGGTTCACAATCTGCTCCTGCCTCTTTGCTGCAAACAAAACCTTCTGATAGGACTCCAAATCAGAAGAAGACACAAAGCTCTGAAGATCCAAAGAAAGCATAGACTTGAAGCGTGAGAAGGCCCGCTCAGACTTGAAGCTACAAAGCCGCAAGTCCGATAAGCGTCAATCAACATTAAATAGCAGCTCCCTGTAATGTGACACGGAACAAAGATAACAATGATAGAAAGAGACGAATAATAATAAATTATAAATCTCGATGTCCAATAAAATTGTCCAACAACCAGAAAAGCCACCAGGCTAACAACAGAGTCTAAAAGAAAAGGCCCAACATGGCCAACAATGGAAGCAACTAACAAAATGGTGATACTCACTGACAAACCATAACAACTAACAAAGAAATGGCGGAGGGAACTAAGACTGGTCACCGGTGTCCTCGTACCCCACGTCAGCTGTGGAATCAGGCACAAACTCCACGAACTCGTCATCCACGGCTACCGTCTCTGGCTCAGCAACTAATATGCGACACCCAAAGAGAAGGGGCACATGTCAGCAAAGTCTACAAGGCTTTGTGCAAGGAAACTAAAAGAAGGTAAAAGCATCCTAGCAATTCGAAAGTGTGCATGACATGGCATATATATATGATGTACAGCAAATAAGTAAACACAGCAAGTATGACATGGCAAGGAGTAAACATGGCATGGAAGCAAGGTAAACAAGTATGCATTCACAAGGACAAGGACAAGTATAGTAAGTACGTCGTGCACAGAGAATCTGCCCTTTGGCTAGAGAGGCTGTACGGGCCAACTCTTACGCTCAAGTGACCATTTATCCATACCCCTCCACGTGTATCGAGCCAGGGCCTTACCCCCAAACACGGAATGCTCGCTTCTGGATCACGAGCCAGGAAGTGTTTTTAACAAGTATGGCGTAGGGTTATGCCCGCATAGCAGGTGCCTAGCTGGAAACACGAAGTGTACAAGTATTTTGTAGCGTGTGCTACGATGCAACATGCAAATCAGATGACATGTAAGGAATGCAAATGCCTGGCAGATATTCAAATAAAAATGCGTATCGTTAGAGAAATTAAACGTGACAGGCAAATGCATGACATGACATGACAAAAGGCAGTTCTAGCTTCGTTGTCAAGCTAGAACTTGAAATTGCGCCTAGACCGCTATCATTTCACGGTCTAGTCTCTTTCACGCTAAAAGCAAGGAAATGGCCTAAAGCATGGCCTAAAACAAGGTTGGCAAGTTTCACTTGCCTGGTTCCGAGGTTGTTGATCGACGAGTCAAAATCGCTATTCTACGGGGATGGGTCACTGTTATGGCAAAATAGAAAATTAGAATTGGATGATCAAATTCCGGATTTGTATTGGAATCCTACAACGTCTAGTAATCCATTTTTATTAGGTTTTCTAAGTTATAGTGTGGGTTATGGAAAAATTAATGGTAGATCACTAACCGTATATGAAGCAAAAGAAACGACGATCAAAGACGCATACGAAACTGTAGGTAGGAGAAGATCTCGACGTATCCGGATTGCCGTCGCCAAATCGGATCTAGCACGACAACGGAAGAAGCGATCCCGGAAGAACTACAGCTGAAAAGATCTCCAGCGGCTGAGATGTGACAGATATGGAGATGGATATTGTAGGGGAAAAACTGGGGCAAAAGAGAATTTGGGGGTTTTAGGGTCGGCCGGCGGCTTACGGGGTGGTGCCGGCGCAATGGAGGGTTAGAGGGAGCACAGGAGGATGAGGAAAGGCAAGAGGAAGGTTGGGGGATGATTGGGGAAGAAGGTTGGGTAAGATAAGTGAAAGAAGAAGTGAAAACGCATAGGGTTTAAATAGAAAGAATAAGCGGCAGCTACGACTACACTAGGGTTTCTGGGACAACTAGTCGGTCAGTGAAGAGTGGTCGACCGACTAGTTTGGGAACTAGTCGGTCGGTCGTCCAACTGAGACCGACTAAAAGACAAACAGTGAACAAGGTCGGTACAGGGTAGGCAGATTTAGTCGGTCTGTGAAGGTTCATCAACCGACTAGTTTGGGAATTAGTCGGTCGGTGAGTATTCATTGACCGACTAAGGGTTGAATATGATAGACAATAAGTACTGAGAGTTAGTCGGTTTGATAAGAAACTCTAACCTACTAGTTTCTCAACTAGTCGGTCGATAGTTGTTCTTTGACCAACTAACTATAAACAGTAACTCGGCTGTCAGAAATATCTCAGAATTAGTCGGTCCGAGAACAAGTTCAAACCGACTAGTTTCACGACTAGTCGATCGATGGATGTGCTTAGACCGACTAAGTGAAACAGTAACTCAGCTGAAATAATCAAGATGAACAAGTCGGTTCCTGAAGAGTTGTCGACCGACTAGATTGCAATCTAGTCGGTTGGTTCTCCTTCTTGAACCAACTAAGAGTCATGAAAAGTCTTGAATTGAAGCGCGAAGCTTCGGAAAGATTCCTATGTCTCCTATGATCAACCTAGCTCTAAGATATGGACGCTATGAAGCTCATCGTAAAAATACTTACTCCAAGCCCATCATAATATGCAACGGAAAAAGATCAGGAAGAACTGGAAGAAAACGTCCAACAGGGGGAAAACACACAAGGAATAGAACAACCATAATATTTTTAATAGACAATACATAGACAAAAACCAGTCGTTACAACCATGCATCATCTGTTGTATAAGAAAAGAATTCTCCATTGCAGCTCATCTGAACAAAATCATGCATAGGAAGTAGTAATCCTGTTTTGAAAATCTGTAGGAGATGATCATCGTGGAGGCCATGGTGTGGGCATGCAAGAATTAATTCGTTGAACCTCTTCAAAGCCATATGGTATGCCTCCCCATCAGCTTGGATAAAGTTCACAATCTGTTGTTTCGTAGCTTGTTGCCTCTGTGCCTGCCTCAAAAAAGAAGGCAGAAATCTTTTAAGGAAGTCAGCCTGAAATGATAACCAATTAAATAATGAGTCATGAGGCAAAGTATTAAACCAAGATATAACATTGTCTCTTAAAGAATACGGGAAATACTTAATACATAGTCTCTCAATGTGCTCAAGCTTTTTCCCATGAAACAATTGGTGGCATATCTTTTCAAACTTTTGCACGTGTAAATATGGATTCTCCTCTTTCGTACCATGGAAGACTGGTAGGATTCGGGTCATCTCAGAAATAAAGTTTAAAAAGTATGCATCACCTTCCATATATTTTTTTCTAAAAAGAGAACAAAGATATGAAAATAGAAAGCAAAAAAACCTTAGCTAGAAGGTGGAAGGGTCTCACCGAATGTTCCTCTATACGAACTGAAATTGTAGCTCAAGTAGTGTTATCCCTGGCAACGGTGCCAAAAACTTGACGTGTCTCAAAATGTGTGAGCGCTACTCCCTAATGTTAGAGATCTAACAAGTAATAATCCTGGTGAGTCCAGGTATCGTATCCACGGGACAACTGACATGTAAAACCACGAATCTCAGTATATAAAGAATACTAAAATGATAATAAACAACCACCTATCAGAGATATAAGTAATGGTGTCGATGGTTTAAAATAATAAAAGAAAAATCTTACTATAATAACGGTGAATTCGATACTATGGTACTAATATGGAGAGTATGTGTTGGTAGTGATTTCGTTAAGGTATATGCAATCAAAGATTATTAATATCTTTTCTATAACTCAACGTTTCACCCCGCAAGGGTATGAGAACACTGGAAAGTGTGGCAATAAAGCGCATAAAAATGGTGCCAAAAAGTAATCATGTATATCATCGATTTCATGAAGAAAATACACACAAGTGCCCTCTCGGGTCACGATACATCCTCTCGGATCGCATCACGAATAAGTCCGCAAAGATCATATTTGATTCAAGCATGCCCACGTCTCCGTATAACATACCCAACCAAGATATATGTAGAAATCAATGAAATACACGATATATCATGAATATAGGGCGAAAAGATATCAAAATCAATGATTACAACACCCTAACTACATCAACACCAACACATATAGAGATTAGCCACGCATGGAGAGAAAATAAACATTATTCATAGGCAAATACATGCTCAAAGTTGCAAAATACGTGACAAATACTCCAAATATAAGCCAAATATGTGAAATACAAGGCAAAAAATAGGGAATTTATCACCAAATCTCTCCAAATAGACGCTAGATCTCCTTCAGATGATAGCTCTGGCCTTTGTCTCTAGGGCCTCCAAATCTCACGCCAAAATACGGCTCCTAGAGCCCCAAATACGCAAGAATACCCCAAAACCCCTAGAAATACGCTTATATAATAGCATTGCGGGTTTTCTAAGTCTTTAACAGGTCCAACCCGCTTCAAACCCATATCCACAGTCGCTGCAAACAAGGGCCTTCCGATCGGAGCGGGATCTCACGATCACGCCACGTGGACAGGGGCTGCTTCCTTCTTTGCTCCGCTCCACTCTAGTCTAGGCCGTTGGATATAGGATGTGCGGACACGATACAGCCGCGTCAGCAGCTCTTCGTCCTTGCATTTGGACCATTGTATCGTAATCCAACGGTCCGGATTTGACCACGTCGGCCCGCATCGTATTTATGACGTATATACTTTGTATTTTCCTCGTATTTCTTCATTTATTTGGTATTTTGCATTCAAAAATTCATAGAAATTAGTACAGATCTCAAAAAACTACAAATAAATATTCGTTGGAATCGTGAGATCGAGATCTTTGCATAAAAATACAAAAAGTGCAGAAATACTCAGTATATTACTTTTTTGTGCATAAAATAGGAGTTTGCTCTAATAAATAAGGGTATTCTAAATACGATTGTACTAGAGACCAAATAAGTATCATATATGCACAGAATGGGGCTAAATGAGGTCTTAAATATGCAATATTCAACCCAAATCAACGACCTCAAGATCGGCCAAGTCGATCTAGGCCCGCATGTTCAAAGCCCAAGTCTTGGCCCGCCGGATCTCCACAACAAGGCCTAGTTTACCAAGGGAGAAGATCACCAAGGCCCCGAGCAGCCCGCCCTTGCAGAGCTGTGAACCCATCAATCAAACCAAGAGGATAGCCCTCCAGTGGATCATGTGATCTATCCCAGCCTACCCCAGATGTGGCTCACCTACCTCTCCATCCAGGCGAAGTCTGCCCACGGAGCAGTTTCACTATAGACAAGTCTAACAAAAGTGCACCTGGCCGCTTCACTGCTTGACCGCCTGTCGAAAGAACGCCTAGTTGTTTCGTCACCAGACAGCCTGACAAAAGCACACCTGACATTAACAGCTCCGACGGCCTGACAAAAGCGCGCCTGATACGTTCGGCTTTGACATCCTTAGCCAGACCCCTGACACCGCCAGCTCAGCAAAAGCAACCGACTCTAGCAGCCTTTAATTACCCCATCTCCTCCAACTAGAAAGGTGGTGGCTAATCGGTAAGAATTCTTAAGACATCTACGGATACACAGGGTCGAATATCCTCCACATATTCGTGCCTTCCACACTAGTTTACCACCTAAGCGCCGATCTACCTCTAAGATCGCCTTGAGGGTTTGACATTCTCCATACAATCACCCCGCTCACTTAAGCATCAGAGAGGCTATGGGCTGGCACCCAGCCCCGCCTTTCTGACGAGTTGTTCTCCTTGCAGGTAGTTCGCTTCTGCTGCTGGCGGTTGGAGCGACCTAGGGCAACCGACTCCAATAGACGGGCAACCTACATCGATTGAAGGCCGACCTTGAGATTTTCATCCACAAAGCGTCTTCCAATCATGATTAGCCTCGTCTATCTGCCAAAACTTGTAATCGTTGTACCGTGATTCCCATTTTATTACAAATTCAGTGTTAGCGGATTTTTACCTCATGACATGTCTCATTCATCCCTAAGGAGGGTGAGCATTCCAGGTTGGTTGGGGGAAACCTGAGTATGTGTACACATAAGGACTTGACTATGTGAAGGTTGATATGGAGTTTATTTATTCCCCCACAGGAGAATGGGTTGATATTTGATAATATGGCATTTGATGTGGTGTATTAAGGAGATGGAGTACGTTCTCACTCTTGCCAGGATGGGGGAGTTCGAGAGGCCCCGTTAAAATTAATCAGTACTTGTGTACCACTGGCGGGGTAGCATCTTTCCACCCCACATTGGGGGTAAGGTTCAGGTCCGTATGTCTTACAGTTAACCAGGTTTCTAATGCATTAGAAAAATAAAGTTAATACTCAAAGTGTGCACAAATACTTATAGTTATTTCCATTGTCATTGAGTTTACTTTCATGTTACAATTGCACCATGCTACCCTCATGTTACCCAATGTTACATTTGCCATATTGTTACTCTTATGATTTATTCCATTATGTCATTATGTCATTCAGTGTAGTTATATGTGATATTGAATAATAAACCATAAGAATAGGATATCCTACTGGGCATGCTGTGACATGTCCTCCCCCCTTTCCCACAGGTAGCAGATCATTGGAGATCCCTGGAGTTTTGAGATTCCTTGGAGATTAGTGATTTGGAAGTGGAGGTCCATGGTAGAGAATGTGGGTTGTAGCTTAGGTTTTAGGGGTTGTTTTTATATGTTGTAGTGTACTTCGTACATAGATTGCAAATGTATAATATTGTCAGATGTTGTATCTGAACTTTGTTTATATGTATATGAGCTGATTGTGTTTCTATATGTTGTCTTCTCCTGTGGTTGTTGTGGTCTTTTGGGAGCATTGTGTGTACTATATCCCAGCATATATGCATTGACCTACTACTCTTAGTTGCACAGTCTCTCCCCCCTTTCTTTCTCTTCACACTGGCATCTTCAGTCTCCTATGAAAGATTCAGAATTCCTGAGTAACCTGGGGAGCGGGGCGTGATAGAGCCCCACATGTAATAGGGTCAAGCTGTAGGGTCTCACACAGAGTGGGACCTTCGTCGGGTAATAGTAGAATAAGGGAGATGATGCATAGGATGCATGGGAATTTATTATATCGCAAATAGTTTGCGATATAGCCTAAAGGATGAATGATGTGGGATTATTGCATGTGATGCTAAAAGATTTAAATATGTTGCAAAATTTTTGCAATCATATTTTTATAATGAAGGCATAGAAAATTGTTACATGGTTTTTGGGAATGTCTCTATTAAAACCCATGTTCAAACGTTTCCGAAAACGGCTCGATAAAGGCCAAAAATTAGCCAATAAACGCCCAAATGGCCAGAAATGGGCTTTGGCCCAGTTTTGGCCAATATAGATGGATGGGCTAGCATGTCACCTCAACCATCAGGCGGGCGGTGCCCGTAGGGGCCCGCAGCTTAGGGGTTGAACCCATTCTTTGGCTGATTTTTTTCCAGTGAAATGCAATTTTTGGCCAACTTTGCACGTACGTTTGAGGGGTCAAATGAACTCAGAATCACACACCGTTTGTTTCTATGTGTTCACTGTTCAATGCTCTTCGATTTGATATAAGATATCGCTTTCGGGATGAAAAATTCGTTAAAGTTTGGCCTTCATGGAGGGCAAACTTGTTATTAATTTTCCCCTCCAATTAATTAGTCCCACATCGGTTGTTTTGAGAAGAGAAGGGGTCAGCTCTCTATATAAATAGGGGCTTACTCACCTCCTTAAAACTTGCACGAAGCCTTGGATCGAGGAAGCTCTCAAAAGTTAAGTGCATACCTAGATCGAATAAGCTAAAAATATTATTCCATCTTTCTCCCTTTTCTTCTATGCTCCTGATTGGGTGCTAGCTTGGCTACGAAGGAGTTCAGATATGATCTGGAATCTTGACGGAGGATCCACTCAAGGTGAAACTTCCTAGAGCGCGTGGTTGGCTCGACAACAAGGGGATTGCTAACCTCGAGACGTGATCCAGCTCGAGGGAAGCGGTTTTGCCCCCAACGCAGGGCAGTGGTTCATGAGGATCGACGTTTTGCTAACCTGCAGAACAAAGGTACGTCCTTTATTTTCTTCGCATTTAAATTTTACTGCAGTTATATATATCTATCATTGGGGATTGGTCAGAACCATCTCGGAATAGTAGAGATTCTAGTTAGGATTTTAAATCCTTAGGGCTTTCTTTAAATGGTTTGAATATTTTTTTCGATGCTTTATTCTATTTCCTCGTCTACCAACTTAGGGCAGACGTGGATTTTAGCCATATTGATCGATGAAAATCCCTACAATTGTATCAGAGACTGGTCAACTTTATCTATATTTTACTGCATGTTTGAATATGTTTATTGTAAGCATGTTATTTTCTCCATGAGATGGAGGTTTATAATGCATAAATAAAATAAAAATTTAGAATTTTTCCCATATGCTGGTTTTATGATTTTATATGACACATAATTTATTGCAATGGTCATACTTATGCTCTGTCAAGGTTATCTAACCCATGAGCGAAGACAAAATCCCATGGCTATTGCAATAAATATGTGTGGTTTAAAGTTTTCGAAAATAGTTTCTGAAAATTAGATCTTCTTTAATTATATGATAATTTAGAGTAGATCTAGATAGTTATGTGATAATTATGTTTGATTAATGTTCATATGATTTAAGTTAATTATTTGATAATTATTTAGATTCATAATACCTGATAA